>MUZH01004260.1:0-76169 GCA_003012965.1 Juglanconis oblonga | reverse complement strand
CTAAAATAATTTATACTTTAATTAATTAGATTTATATTACTAGTTATAGAAAAAAATAGGTTTAAAGTCGGGTATAGCGTTTTAAGTAGAAAGTATCCCGGGTACTAATATATCCCGGGTACTAATAATCTATATTATTACTTTTTATAAGTATATCTATTATTCTCTTAATCTTATAGGTCTTCTTAAGCTTAGGGCTAAGGTTTTAAAGTAATAATTAGCTAAGAAGGTTAATATATAAGTCCTATTAACTATTATAATCGCAGCTTATCCAGGGCATCGCGATACTACCGAGGGTTAGAAGAGACCTATTAGAGAGGGCATGCTTACTTATATCCTTAAAGGCCTTTATACTATTAGCGACCTTATCCTTCTTCCGTAAAGCCAGAGATACCTTAGCGAGGTTATAGAGGGCTATTGCCTTAGCTGCAAGCTCCTTACTAACTAGTAACCTATCCCTATCCTTATTATAAAAGAAATAATTGCTAATCTATCTTAAAGGGTTAGCAGAGAGGTCTAAGCAAACTTATAGAAATATATATTAGATAGTATTAGCCCTAGCAACTTATCTTTATATACTAAAAATACCCTTTTCCTAGCCTAGCTAATACGATTAGCAGAATTCGCCGAGAGCCTTATATAATATCTTTTACTAATCTTCTAAATATAAGGCTTATTAGGCAGTGCTTTCTTAATATAACGAAGGGTATAATAACTGCAGATATTCTAGACTAATACGGGGTAGTAATAAGCTAGGGCTTTGCTTTTTTAACCCTTGCTAAGATTAGAGCTAGAGATTATAGAGATATATTATAAAGGCAGGATATTAGTAGTTAGATTAGTCGGCTTTAGGCGAGAACCCGGGGGATAGAGGATATATAGCCGAGTAATTATATCGAGGTTATAGCTAGTAGAGAGCAAGGATAGATATAATATATTACCTATGCTATTAAGCTATAAGCTCTTAGCGATAAGCGAATTTAGGTCGGTAAAGGTTAATAATATATCGGCTATTATAGTAAGGGCGTAGAGATATAGGCGAGACTTAGTTACTAGGTAGCAGCAGCAGACGGGGGGCCGGAGAGCTTAAGGCAATATTATAGAGAGGGTCGACTGCTGGAAGAAAAGAAAGAAGGAAAGTTAAATATCGGCGAAAAAGCGACCCTTATATAGTAGGGGGTAAGATATACGGACTACCTGCTAATGCTATTAGCCGCCTTCCGCTTTCGGCTAGTTAGGATTCTGCCGGGTCGTTAAGACCTTACTGCGAAGTCCCCTTTCCTATAGATTTTTAGCGCGATGGCATTATATCTTTGGAACGTTATATATAGGAAGCCGCAATATCGCGGAGAGATCGTTGCAAGGGGGTTTCGTCCAGCCTTCGGGTAAGGTTTTTCCCCTCGAGTATTCGTAGAGTGTCCGTATGCCTTCTAGGCGCTATACTAGTTATAGCTAGCGTGATAAGAATATTATTATTATTATTATTATTATAGATAATCATCCAAGCCTGACCCTACAAGCTCTTCTCGGATGACTCAACGTCAGCAAGGTACGCGTCTCTCAGCCTCTCCCACTCTCCATCCAGCAGCTTGCCCCTCAGTGGCAACCTACCACCCTCTAATGTTCCCATGCCGGTGACGCGAAACACTGCCTCCTTAATACCGATAATACCTGTCTTTCCGATGAACTCCTCTGCCTTGCTGACCACGTACTGTAGCCTCTGCACTTCTGCCAGTGCGCCCGGCTCGACTGGCCTCTTCTCTGCGAGACTCATAAGCTTGACCACCGTCTTAGGGTAGATAGCTGCCAGGCCATCGATGACTCCCGCAGCACCGAAAAACACAATGGGGCCGAGCTGCTGCCCAAAGCCGCTGTAAACCCTAAATTTCGTGTGGTCGATTGCTGGATCAAGGGAGACCTGGACGTGATGAGACACGTTGCCGTGTGACCTATTTAGATTGTTAATGTGTTTGCCATGAAGTTATTGTGCTTCATCGCGGCGAAGCACTCGAGCTTCTTTACATTTTGCAACCAACGATCTTCGGGTGCTGGGCCAGATCTGTATATGTTTCAGGAGCAACCAAGACATTGTTTGTCACACCAGGGTAGTTGTAGCTAGAGCATCTGTTGTTAGTGCCGGGGCTTCTTCATACGCTGAAGTTGAATGGTTTTGCAACTCACATGAGTATGGGAATGGGACTGTTATCGGCGACGATCGAAAACCATTTTTTGATATTCGCCTGAGAACCCGACGTTCCAAAATAACCCGGGACGAGGACGAGGCCCCATTGCGCCCCAGCTTTGGCGTAATCATTCAGCCACTCCAGTGTCTCATCTATGCCATTTGTGAGCACGCCTGCCATGATGGGGTAGTCCGGATATCCGGCATCATCGAGCCCCCTTCTGCAACCAGCGATGAGGTCGAAACGCTCCTGCTTGTTCAGATGTATGGCCTCTCCAGTCGACCCAAGGAGAACAAGACCACGGATGCCATTTTTTGCAAGAAACACCGAGTGTTTGATCTGAGTATCGACGTCGACCTTGGGCTGTAGCCCTGATGATGCGGAAGCTGGGTGGAGGAAAGTTGGCACGGGCACGAACACCCCCGTGGGAGGACTGTGTACTGCTCCCGACATTTTGTTTATAATGGCTCTATTGTCCCTGAGAAATCTTACATGAAATTCATTTGCGCAGAGTATGTTTTTTCTTGTTATTATTATTATTATTCTCTGAGGGACCTTTGATATCTTTCATGGACTGACGTCTCCCGAATGGCCGCGGGGTACCACTCGGGCCATTTCGTGCCGAGAGGACCGGAGATGCTCCCCGCATCGGTCTCCTGCAGCAGCAAGTTAGTTATTTGTAGAATGGAAGCCGGATATGAGTCCGAGGAGGGGCATTTCCGGTCGGAAAAGAGTGGCTCATCCCGGGCTCATCCGGGGCGCAATTGCTGTCGTGGCCCGTATCCACTGTTTGATGCAGTCGTTATGATGCAATTATCCCCCATCCTCACGTGTCCAACCCTCCTGAGAAGCCCGAACTCAAAATATCCGGAAGCACGTTCAAGATTCTCGTTTACCAGATCTGGATTGCAAGTGGATTTCCAAGATGCCGCTCGCAACGTCGTTCAAGCTGAACAACGGATTGGTTGTCCCGGCTGTAGGGTTGGGAACTTGGGTAAGTTCATCATACAGGGCCTCATGAACCGTGAGAGATACAAGGGTATTGATAGTGTCGCAGCAATCCAAACCGAACGAGGTGAAAGATGCAGTTGAGGTGGCCCTCAAGTCTGGATATACCCATATAGACGCCGCGGCCGTTTACAACAATGAGAAGGAGGTTGGCAATGGGATCAAAGCATCTGGCATCGACCGGAAAGACATATTCGTCAGTCGACTTCCTGACAGTGGCTTCAGGGCGATGAGCGTTGCTGCTAACACGACGCGCTGGAACAGTTGACTAGCAAACTTTGGAACACACACCATAAAGGAGAAGATGTCGAGAAAGCTGTGGATACGAGTCTCGCCGATCTCCAGACCGACTACTTGGACCTCTACCTTGTGTGTACTGGTGACCTCCATATCCTGAGCAATCACTAACTAAGCTAGATCCACTGGCCGGTATCTTTTCGCCGGATCAACGACACTGAACGCTTTCCGATCGATGAGGAAACTTTTGGGATGGACCTCATCGATGTGCCTCTGATTGAGACTTGGAAAGCATTGGAGGCTCTCGTCAAGAAGGGTAAGCTGAAGACCATTGGTGTCTCCAACTTCTCTGTGGCAAAGATCGAGGAGATCTGGGATGCTGCAGAGATCAAGCCCGCAGTGAACCAAGTTGAACTGCATCCCTATTTTGCGCAGCCGGAACTCGTTCAATACTGCCAGAGTAAGGTGAGTAGGAATAATGTGGTTGCTAGTTAGAATAGTTGGGTTATATCACTGACTGGCGTTACGTTACCAGGGCATCGTTGTGCAAGCTTATTCACCCCTGGGGAACAACATCTACAATCTGCCGAAGTAAGTGCTGCTGTACTCCGAGACCCACTTACGAATATGGCTGACACGAAGTAGGGCTATCGACGATCCAGTTGTCATTGAACTCGCAAATACCCTCGGAAAGACTCCTGCGCAGGTGGTCTTGAGTTGGGTGGTCCAGCGTGGCATTGTCGTTCTCACCAAATCTGTGACCCCTTCTCGGATCAAATCTAACCTAGAGGGTGAGTCCACACACTCTTAGACCGGTTGGGTATTCTGATTGATCTCGGTGTAGTATTCGAGCTCCCCACGGATGTCTTTGACAAGGTGTCTGCCCTTGACCGCAACCACCGGTACAACTTACCGGCTAGGCGTAAGTAGTTATTTTCTCACTGGAGGATGGCGTGTAGAATTCCAGTTGCCCTTTTGAAGATTCGAGACAGGCTCTAACATACCATGAAAGTGGGCCAGGATATCTTCGGCGATGCGGACCCAGCGGTATTAATCAAAGCCGTAGCGGACTTCAAGGCCCAAAACCGGAAGGCACGTGGACTGGAATCTTAGGAGGATCATGCAAATCGTTCAAGTATCTAGATCTATATAGGGGACTGGTTCACAAAGACATCATCCTTGCCTCCTCCCGGCGAAGAAGGGTGCTGCCGCCTGGTTGCACACAGTAGGTATCCATCCAGCTACAATACTTCTCCACGGCCAGGGTATACACGGCAATATAGAAAACTTTCTTGTTTATATTTGGCTCTTCAATCTCACAACAGTCCCAATTCGAGTGTCCGATCTAGGACAACCTCTACTTAAAACCATGGATCTACCTAGCCAAGTTCATGGAAGGCTGTTCAGGGATTACCTGGTAGGTAAGAGTTGGGCCTTCACCCCTGAAGAGACCTGCAGGCGCCCCCTCACCCTCACGCTCCATGGTCTCCACCGTACCGGGAAATATCCGGCGCCTTCCTGTCTCTTTTCCGAAACCGACTCTGCACCCCCGAATCGGTCCCTCCATATCACGCCAGTGAGACAGACGTGCATCGAATATTGACTGGGCCAAGTTCTTGTCTTGCAGCAGTTACCCGATAACCGGAGACCATTTGAGCTGCTTCCCCTTGGCCTCCAAACCTGCCGACCATCCGACATCGTCCACCAACTACTCACACCAGGCGTTGTCAAAATGGGTAAGATCGCGACGATGGAGTACTTTCGCGTGCCACCACGTTGGCTCTTCGTCAAAATCACTGACGAAGCAGGCAACGTGGGGTGGGGAGAGGCCACGCTCGAGGGCCATACACAAGCCGTCGAGGGGTGTTTGGATGCATGGTTTGACCGGTACAAGGGTATGGAAGCAGACGATATTGAACATATTTGGCAGATGTGTTGGAGGACAAGCTTCTACAGAGGGGGACCCGTATTCATGTCAGCCTTGGCTGGCATAGACATTGCTCTCTGGGATCTGAAAGGCAGGTCTCTATTCCGTCAAGTGTTTCCGAGTGGGCTGGGGGTCACAGCTAACATTAATGTATCCGCAGCCCGCAAGCTTGGTGTCCCCATCTATCAGCTTCTAGGGGGCAAGGTCCGCGACAAGCTAAGGGTGTACGCATGGATAGGAGGCAACCGACCAGGAAACGTTGCAGAAGAGGCGTGAGTCTCAAGGGAAAAAAGTCTGTTCAGCCTGGACTGCATACTGATTGTCGTTATAGGAAGGCACGCAAGTCACAAGGATTCAACTGTGTTAAGATGAACGCAACGGAGGACATAGGTTGGTTAGACTTACCGTCTGTCCTCGACTCATGTGTGGAGCGGGTGAAGGCCGTCAAAGAGCTAGGCATGGATGCCGGCGTCGACTTTCACGGACGGATCCATAAGCCAATGGCGAAGCAGCTCGTCAAGCTCCTCGAGCCACATCGTCCCCTTTTCGTCGAGGAGCCCCTGTTGTCCGAGCACATCGAAAGCATCAAAATTTTAGCTGAACAAACCAGTGTCCCTATTGCCCTGGGTGAGCGCCTTCACAGCAGATGGGATGTGAAGCCGTTTCTCGAGGCCGGTTGTGTCGACATTTTGCAGCCGGACATCTCACATGTTGGTGGAATCTCGGAGATGAAACGAATTGCGGCTATGGCTGAGGCGTACGATGTCGCCCTTGCACCACATTGCCCGTTGGGACCCATTGCATTGGCCGCAAATTGTCAGGTGGACTTGTCATGTCCCAACTTTGCGATACAAGAGATGAGCCTGGGAATTCACTATAACGCGGGTACCCAGGATCTCACGAGCTATACAAAGAATCCTGAAGTTTGGAACGTGAAAGACGGCTACATCAATATCTTGACTGGCCCGGGACTTGGGATCGAGGTGGACGAGGAGCAAGTTCGGGCTCTTTCGAAGGCAGCGATAGCCTGGGTCAGTCCAGGGTTCACTGGCCCTGGGGGAGAAATTCGGGAATGGTGATGGGCAGCTTCGTGGTTCGTGTTTAGGTACGGTTAGTACCTAGGTAGCGCGGTAGTATCTTTCGTACTACGCAAAATGAGAAAAAGGCGGCCCTGGAAAGTTTGCTGTGGTTTTTCTTTGACTCTCTACATTGATCCATCCAACAAAAAGATTTACATAGAATGAAATCGTTTCTACATAAGTATGCACGCCTTTCCTGTTCTCTCAGACACAGTGACTCGGGCATTCTCCAGTGTTCTGTGGGAGCTCCATGGTTTGCTTTTGGTTCCAAATTTTGCTTGTTCAGTTGATAGAAGGGCTTCCATGACTCTGAGAATACCGAAATGCTAGTGATATCTCTATTATTTGAAGAGTCAACCGAGGACTTTGTTGCAAGTCGTGATAGTGCTGTAGCTTCTGGAACGGAGGTTTTCAAGATGCAGCAGAGCAATGGCTTCATGGTTCACTGGTTTTCAACTGTGTGTCTGACTCAGAGACTAGAACCAGAGTTTAGACGTCCTGCGAAATAAAACCCGCAGTATTCTCTTCAGCGCTTTCAGTCATAGAGTGGTCACAATCAGGAGTTCAGTGAGTACTTAAGCTGTCTACAACCCCAGAGCCATAGATATAAATGGACTATTTGTAAGAGTGCCGAATCGGTTGTGTTATCATGAGATATGCCCCAGCGTTTGGGTGAAATAGTGGCTGGCTTGGCTGGAGTGAAGTCACTGAACGCTTGACCTTACAACGCCAACTACTACCTCTCTTAGAAGTGACCTCCTGGGGAGAAAGCCATGTTACCTGTGGTGATCAAAATATAAACTGTGCAACCCCAGCCAGATACTTGTCAATGACGTTGACAAGGAGAGTTCCAGGTCAGTGCTACGGACCACAGTACTGTATAAAGGTTGTACTTCCAGAATTTTCACAATACGAGATCTTGTTGGAACTATGCACCTTCTATTTGATGACGCCTATGCTGTGATATGTTACACATACAGATGGTGACAACTACACAAGAACAAACGTGGCCAGCTCCACAAGACTGCGGGAATACGTACTACGAAATAATATCTTGCAGAATATTAGTTCTCTCTTCCGTAGATTCGCCCGAAGATTCGATGCAGGTCCGATGGCAGACATGACTCGATTTCCTTCAGCACACGCCTGTGTACATGAGCAGATAGCAATATATACGGATTCTATCTTGACATATCTCTCGGCTGATGCTTCCAGCTTCATAGAAGCTGCGAGACTGCTCCCGATACAAGGCGTAACACCAGCCCCACGCGCCGGTGCCCAAATGACTGGAATGTTACCATTGGCTTTTCGGCCCTTTCCCTGGTCTCTTTCTGGTATATAAAGACGCACCGGTACAACAGCCGGAAGACATGTCTCAAGAAACTTGATGCTTGCGTGTAGATCACCACTACCGTACAACGTCAGACTAGATACGACGTGGACAAGAAATTACGAGTTTCATGAGAGAAATCGGTAGTCCGAGCTACACAGTCACGAGCCTTGCATGTGACGCTCAGGTCTGGGCCGGGTCCTGGAGCTTGAATTACGCTTCTGAAAGATCAGGTTGGGATGGGTGAGACTGGTGGAAGCAATAGCCAAACGTATGCTGTTGACTCTCAGGGACGATCATCGCCCGACATGTTTGGGGCTGAATTGGGACGTACAATGTGGCGAAAGAAGATGCCCCGGGGCAAGAACAACTACAAAACCACGATATTAGATATTAGCGACGTAAATATAAATAAGGTCAAGCCCTGTGTTAAAGTCCTGATCCGAAATCTTCCAAAATTCTTTCTTCCTAATTCAAACAAAACGCACACATTTCCCCAAACGTATCCTATACATACCTCATTCAAAATGAAGTCCTCTATGGTCGCAACACTGTTTGGACTTGCTGTCACTACCTTAGCTGCCGCAGTTCCGGATGGGGCCTCATCACTGGCTAAGAGGGACGACGGCATCCTGGTGACTCTCTGCAACGACTTCCATGGTGGGAAACCATGCGAGACTCACGATGTCTGGCCTGGTTCTTGCAGTAAGTGGTACACGTTCTGAGTCAATGATGGCAAGCTGGAAAGACATAAGCTGACACCGAGTAGTCAACGTCGATTCGACCCTGGCCAAATACATTTCCTCGGTCAAGATTGCTCAAAGCAATGTGTACTGCACATTCTACAGGTGAGTTTTTCCGTGCAGTCTGGGGACTGGAGAGACGCTGACCTTTTATCAAACAATAGTAGTTACAACTGCGATCAGAGTAGCAAGCACATTACCGTATCCTACCCCGGAGACGTCGACTTAGCTGTGAACTATAACTTTGACAATCAGATTCTCAGCTACGTCTGCGAGACAGCGGGAATGGCATAATCTTGAAAACCATTTCAAAGGCTTTTGCACGTCTTGCTGATAGATTCTGGTTGTTAAGAGGACAGAGCAATGAGATGCGTTGCAACCAGTCATACGCTATGAGCAGCAGGGAAACCGCAGCAAGCCCACTGAATGACGAGGTTTCTAATTCAATGGTGGAAGCATTTTGATTTTAACCGCAACTCCTTCAACAGTGGGTTGACGGAGTACGTTTATCCGACTAGATAGTCATAACCTCATCCCGCAATTAATCGAATCACTTCAGAAATCGTGATTGTTCCATGAAATAGAAAAGTAATACAATTATGTTTCGGATTTCAAGGATGGACACACAGTTGCCAGATGATTCGAACATGGTGCAAGACAGGGCTTCTTCACTCACAATGCTCATAGCTATTCAGGGTGCAACACCGATGGCTTAACTTTTAGTTCCATAGCTACGGGCTTTCGGTCTCACCTAGTGCCTTGATACGCTTACATGTATATTGATATTGGACTAAATCGTACAGTGGAGTTTTTTTCCCCCAGAGACTAGAAAGACATACCATCAAAATACGAACCTTTATCAGCGCGACCCCAGGGATTTAGCCGTTCTCATCAACATCAGGCACGTAAATCCCGTACCCAACGACAGTTATAATATCTGGAAACTCACGTGCCGTGAAAATTTCTAGGTTTACCTCCTCCCCGAACACGTATCTCAAGAATAAGTGGAAGACCGATGAAGCCTAGAATAGAAGTTCCTCCGGCTTTATTCAGAGTAGCCTAATTAACAGCTTAAAAAACAATAACCACTTATTCAGCACCACGGGCTATACCCACAAGGCCAAGAGGTTCACCAGCGGAGAAAATCCCATCTTATTGGTCGGAACCGGAACCTGACATTCGTAAGCGATGCAGGACGCCGGCTTCCTATACTTTTGTGTACATACCTGCGACGAGCAACGCATGAAGCAAGAGCGGATTCAAAGAGAAGCAGAGACGAGGCTGCTTGTGAGCTCATGTAAATCAACTCAGTAGATAGCCCGAGACGTTCGAGAATAAATGTAAGGATGAGAACACTAGAGATGGCTTGGGAGCTTGCTACCGGTCAACCTCTAATGCCCGATCTGATTCCAAATATTGTTAAGTGACATTCTTAAATGGATAGAAGCTGGAGTGGGTGAGGACTAATCCACGATCTAGCGGAAAGGGAAGACAGCAAACAGCCAAAAAGCCACAAAAATGTTGTTCCGCTTACAAGACTACAAGCACTAGTTTATAAAGCTGGACTAATATCCTTGAAGTACCCTTGAAACAGCTCATACCTTATTTGGATACAAAACGCATTATGGGCACAATTTGTATCCTTTGTCTGTCTTTCGTGCACCAATACTGACGTGAGAACTAACAATTAGATCAACCTGGAGTTCGTGCGAAGATTGGACGTGGTTAGTATAATCAAATATTTTTGGGAATTAATGCAGTATCCTCCGTGGCGCAATTGGCTAGCGCGTCTGACTGTTACGGTTTGGACAATTCTGGCATCAGGAGGTTCGTGGTTCGAGCCCACGCGGGGGAGGTTACTTTTGCCGGTTTTGCTACCATTCATTTCAAGTCCTGCTTCCATTCCTTTTGGTTCGATTTCTTCTTGTTAGCGTTTCAGAATGTCCAGTGTGACTCGCGAGTTGGAACGCTTCAGTTGTCTCGGCTCCTATGATTTGTCTGAGTGCACGTCCTGATATACGCATAAGGACCATATTTAATTTGTTTTTATTCTTCTCTAGTCTGAGAAATAAGACTAATTTGCTATCAAATCTTCTCTAGTAATTATTAGTTGATACTGGGACTTATTATATAGACTATATAAGCAGCTCTTTTAGGCTTAATATATATAAGTAAGCGCCTATATTATGATTCATACTCCGCAATCCTTTACCCAATATAATTCGTCAGAATATATTGCTATTATATTTACTAATAAGTAGTATTTATAAAGGTCCGACCTATATAACGTGCTGAAGATAGGTGCCTAAATAGAGTTAAGATTTAAAATGCTAAGAATAACTATAGAAAAGAGAACTAGTAAATATCGAGCCTTAAATAGGCACTACCTTAATAGATCCAGAGCTAACCCTATCCCTTAGCTAGGCAAAGCCTCAGCCTATTACAGTATTATTATAGAGATTATTACTTATATCACTATTACAGCTTTTATAGCATATTAACAGCTTAAAGAACAGTAACTACTTATTAAAGTAGAATTAGATAGATTAATAATTATATAGTATATATTATAAGGTTAGCTATAATATATATATATTTTTAAGGAATAAAGAGATTAATAGTACCGATTATTTTAAGTAACTAAAATTTGTTTAATATATTATTATAGAGTTCTAGTTAATAGTATCAAACTCGATATTAAGTATATTGCTAATTATAAGAGAGAGAAATAATCGCTATTAAAGTAAATTGCATAGAATAGTATTAAATACTTATTTACTATATTCTATTAAATGTAATTATAGTACGGATATGCTATATAATTAAAAGAAATCTTACTTTTAGACTGATATTCTGGACTAATGCGGGATTCTTAGCATTTCCTTATATGCTCGGATGACCTATCGATATATGGGTCATTATATATGAACGTCTCTTGAGACAGTGATGATTAACCTTATGCTCTATTAACTCAGTCTCACAAACATAATGTTGAATCCCCACATCCCGGGTATCCTTTTCATAAGAAAACCTGCATTCTCTAGCTGTAACTTCCAACTTCCAGGTTGATTTTTTTGTCAATATCGACGTGTCTTGTGTCGTCGATACTGTCCTTCGCCCGCTCGCAAGTTGCTGCCGTTCCAAGCGATCACAGGATACGTTGAGCTGACGGCACGACTCGGGGATCTCGCGAACCGCATGCGGCATGCCTGCAGCAATCTACGGATATCAACGAGGGCGAGGCACCTACGTCCGTGCTATGTACTTTGGTGTCGAGCCGAACTTGACACCCCCTGTCAGATCACTGTACCATGTACATAGTAGCTCATCGCAGTGTGCAGGCATGTCACTTTTCTCGGTCCTCGCTATAAGAAGTACCAGTGTTCGAGCTCCACACAAATATGTGCAATAAGGCCCCAGCGTTAAAGGTGCTCATAAATAGTACAGTTACCCAGTGGGAACTGGCATGCACGGGGCGCAGTCCGTTAGTACTTGACAGCGGGCATTTTGTTTCGGTAGACCACGCAGTACATCGCTTCTACCTACGCATTTGCACGCAGCTCTAGTTCTGAAACTAATCTCGAGATTCTCACTCAGAAGCGCGGCGAAATCCCTTGCGGCTGAAGGACCAGTGCACGTGATGCAGCCAGGACGAAGAGGAAAAGCCCGAAGGTAGCAATTCACGACTCAGACGTTGCTTCCAACGTACCGCGGCCACGGATAAGGGCTCCGGGTCACGGGTCACCTTGCATAGCATAGTGGAATAAGAAGCTTCCTGCACAGACCGTCCTTCATAAATGCTGAGAAATTGGCCAATGCCACACACAAGGTGGAGGCAGGCAAGAGACCGTCCCAGCGGTCAGAGAATGAAATCGATCGACCAGGTTTCCCGTCGGTATCAGCGAAGGATTGCACGACATGTGCTGTTGGAGCTGGTACTGCCTAGGTGTCACATGGGACTCGAGAGCTTGTCGGACGTACGGCATGATGTGTGCCAGCGAATGACCGCATACTGCGTAATTTGACTTGGTGCCCAGGAACCATGTAATTCAATACTACCCAAGCGTTTCGACATCTCAGTGGCAGACCAGAGTACCTGAGGAGCCAATGAGACAATCAAGACCTCCTGCATTGGATACTACCATAGTATGAATCTTTTCTATGGTTGTTGCTGGGATTGAAATTGTTCCCGGTTGACTTTTCAGGCTAATAAAGCACCAACCTGCAACCTTCCTGGCCGCATGCCAAAGCCAGAATGCCACTGATTACGCACGATCAAGTCACCTTGGACACCTCACCGTCTTTTATAACAGGGCAGCCCACGTTGTTCAACATCTAAATTGAGTACAAACTTGTCGCTAAATCTGGAATCGACCTGGACAGCGGGACGGATACATACGAATACGGTGACTATGGCTGGGGAGGTGGGTATTTTTCGGATAATTTCAAATAAGCATCGCCATTTCTGGGGATTACAAGGTCCTGCCATGTTCACTCCCCTGTACTTGCGGGGGATTGCGGGGGATACAGAAACACTAACAGCGGCAGCGAAATATTAAACTTTAAAAATAGTTCCTCGGGGATCTTATTAAGTCCAATCGCAGCCCTGCGGAGCCTTGTGTACCAGGTATGTACTCGCGGGGTTCTGGTCAGTCCGATGAAACCGGCTGCCCGATTGTCCATATGTGCTCTGTGTGAAAGACCAGACAGCAAACTGATGAGGATGCACGGGGAAACCTCTGTGATGCGGTGTTATAGCCTTGTTTCAGTCATATACATACTGACAGGGCAGATTGCCCGCCTCGGCGGTCACCTCGGCGGTGTGGCCAAGGGCCACTGGACCTCTGAGCGCTGGAAATACTACATTGTTATTTGTGATACTTGCCATTTCGTTACCTAGGCATGTGAGCGCGCGACCTCTTACCCAATCCGGCTTCATTAAGACGTTTGTGTGGTGGCGGGTCCTCTCCTCACCTCACGCCACCGTCCCCTTTCCAAGACTCTTAACAGAGAAATTAAGGTTTGTGGTGATGACTATCCCTTCAAACTCGTCGTCGTATGTGCAAGCGCGTCCTCCTGATCCTGGTATGAATAAGAGTGAGAGCGAGCTTCTCGACAAAGTTGAACTCGTCGCAGATATCCTTAAGCGCCTGTGCACGACCAACAAGCTATTCGTACCAGTTCCTTTCGCTCCACAACCTTGCGCGCTCGGTTGTGCCTCATAGCAGACAATCTCGAACCCTAAATAAGGCATTTATTGGGAATCGTTGCTCAATACTCACTATCTCTGCTCATGTTGTGAAGGGAGAAAAGTTCGAGGCTTCGCATGGATATACGCCATGATGGCTACATCCAGGGACGGCAACGGTACGCCTTCGAGGGTGAGGAGCGCTGAGCTGTCCTCGATAGGGGGGACTCGTCGATTTCGAGAAAACCCTACCACTGCGCGACGCGATATTGCCGACGGAGACATCGGTACAGCGACACGACCACACTCTTTGCCCGCCATACCACCAAGAGCAGCAGCAGCATCATCTGACTGGGTACCGGATTCCACACACTCGACACTCCGACTGTCGACCTTACTAGAGTTCGCTCCTACTATGACTCCCGCTCATAGCACCAAAGCTGCTCCGTCGAACGGCACCAGCGTCGCATCGACCTGTAAAACGAACCAAAGCGTCGGTGAATTGCGTGACCATGAGTGGAGCTATTTGGAGCCTGCGCACGGATCGAATTTGGCACCGTCCGAGAAGACGTTCGGGGGTCCTCCTGACGACGACGACGACGACGACGACGACGACATGGCGAGATGGCCTCGATTGTTTGGCGAGCTAAGAAGAATGTATGGTACGGCACCACATGACAACAATGCGGTAGAAGAACGGGACGGCCGGAGCGATGATGGTTTGGATACCTACCCGGCGGGATGGAAGCGAGCTGTCCTATTGTTGTGCGCCCTCGTGCCATACAGTATAGTGAGTCAAAGTTAACCTGTAGTGCACGAAGATGAAGCTAACCCGAGTCTGCGTTAGGCATCCTTGGATGACACGATAATTGGTACGAGGACCCCCTGGCTGGAGTAGTTTCGATTTTCCGAGACGTGCTGACATCGACAGCGACGCTTGTGCCTATCTTGATTGATCAGTTTCAACGGCCCGAAGACATTGGATGGTACGCATCTGCAGAGTATCTGCCTTACGCTGTTCTGATGCCAAGTCTCGGGAAGGCATACAACCTGTGGAAGATCAAGTGGCTGTTCCTGGGATCGGTTTTAGTCTTTATGGGTGAGCACTTACCCTCGTCGTCGTGAGATTATACCGTGCTAAATCCGTTCGACCTCAGCTGGCTCGATAACATGTGCTACAGCACAATCGTCCCGCCTGTTCATCTTAGGACGGGGAATCACCGGCTCGGGGGGTGCTGGTATTCTGCAGGGAGCCATGCGCGTCAACGAAATCACCTTCCCTCGAAGACAGAGAATGTATGTGGAAGCCATTGGCATTGCTATCATGGGTGAGTCTTTCTCTTGTTTCGAGGTCTACTTCGGTGACAAAATCGGCTGACACGAGATACTCGGCAAGGTGCATGTATAATGGCTGGACCGTTGGTCGGAGGCGCCATCGCAGATAGTCTCGGCTGGGAATGGGCTTTTTGGATCAACGTGCCGACCTCCGGAGCCTCCTTTATTGGAATACTTTTCCTGTTCCCGGAGGAGAGGCCACGATCATCGCTGTTCAGACTCTCTGCTCTCCAGAAGGTCATGCGACTAGATCCTATCGGCTCCTCACTCCTTATAGCGAGCATCTGCTGTCTTATCTCGGTCCTCCAGAACTATTCTGGCAGTTACAACCTGGATTTCACTCAAACAGATATCATTATCTCAATCATTTCGGGGATCACTTTCGTCCTATTCCTACTTCAGGAGATCCTGATTCGACCAGACCTCGCTCTTATCCCGCGAGCAATTCTCCGTCGCAGAGCCGTTTGGGCAAACTGCCTACTGCTATTTTTTCTGTTCATGGGCTTTACCAATTTTGTCTTCTTTCTCTCCATATTTCTCCAGGTAGGTTTCTCAAGCTCGGACCCGGCTGTCTGGAAGAAGACTAACGGCCTTGGTTCCCTGACAGGTGGTGCAAGGCGATTCGGCTGGACAGAGCGCTATACACCTTCTGCCTTATGTTATCTCTGCTACTGTCGCCTCTGGCTTCATTGCCATCTGCGTGCCAAAGGCTCGATACTACAACCCGTTTTTTCTGGCCGGAGGCGTCATGTTCGCTGTTGGGATGGGATTTATCTCCAATATCGACCAAAACATCACCCGTCAATACTCGGTTGGCTTGCAGGTCCTCACCGGAGTCGGGGTTGGCATATTGGTCCTTGCGAACGTCGCTCCGTGCCACACTGGCCTTCCGGAGAAAGACCACGCGATCGCAAACGGCCTAGCCTTCTTCTCATCTTCGCTTGGGTCGTACGTATTACTCTTGCTGCACAATGCCTTTCCCAACCAGAAGAAATGCTGACAAGCAAATCCAGTACAATAACCGTTCCTGCCTCTAGCGCCTTGTTCAACCACCAGATTATACAAGGCTTCCAAAGGCTTGACATCCCTCCCCTGTTGAAACTGCAAATTCTCAGAGACATCACAAACATCAGGAGAGTTTTGCCGGCAGAGTACTTGGATCCCGCCTTGGATGTCGTCGTGCGTGCAATCAATCTCACATTTCTCGTCGGTCTAATCTGCAGCGTTATCTGCGGTGTATCGATCTTTTTAATACCCTGGAAGCCAGTTGTAAGAGGCAAGAAAGAGAAAGAGACGGAGAAGGTAGAGGAATACCTGGTACCATAGGGCAGAATCGTGGGGCATCAGTTCCGTGTCAGCTTCATTGATGCAAGGAACGTCATAATTTCTAGAACTGGCGCGATGCGCGTGAGAAGACTTGGACAATGCACAGAATCATTAGTGTAATATCATGTAATACATACGGCGTTTGGTCTCGTGCAAATTTGTGTCGTGGTTTGCCCCGCTACACAACCAGTTGTGCCCGTTTCTCAAACTCTTCCAACCGTTTTTCAAACCGCTTATGAAACTCACCATCAAGATTCAGTAACCGAATCGCGTTGCCCGCTAAGATACCAGCCCTCTCCTCCCAGGTCATAAACAGATCTAGCTTCTTTCCGTCCTTGGACTTCCCAATCAACATCTCTCCTGCCGTTGGCACCTCGCCGAGGGGGAAGGGGTAGTCACTTCCCAACACCATATTCGTGGAGGGTATCTTCTTCAACACGTAATCAAGCAGGTCAGGATCATGCACCAAACTATCAATCCAGATGTTGTTCCCACTGGCGAGGTGCTGTGTGGGCGTGACACCCTCAGCGGAGTGTGCCACCAGGTCAGGACGGCAGTCGAAGCCGTGCTGGATGCGGCCGAGGAGAGCCGGGAATGCGCCGCCAGCGTGAGCGAAGCAGAGACGTAGTTTGGGGTGGCGAAGAAAGGTTCCAGCCGATGTGAGGTTGTGCATCGCCAAAGCTGTCTCGGAGGGCCTATCTTCTTTCAGTATTCCGTCGTCCAGATGGGAGGTGCTGCCGGGGTTCACTCACATTCCAACCAACCAACTCCCCCAGTATTTGCCCCATCTCGCATCGTTCTCCCTCTTCCACTGGTATCCCAGGGGGTGCACAAACACCGCCATATCCAGCTCCTCGCACGCACTCCAGAACCTGCCCAACCTCTCATCATCCAAGTCCATCTCCCCCCCATCCAACGGCACCGACGTCCCGATCTGCACGCCCACGAGCCCCAGCTCCTTGGCCCTCCGGAGCTCCGTGACAGCCTCGTCGACATCCTGAAGCGGCACCGTTGCCAGCCCCACGAACCGATCGGGGAACTCGCGCACCATCTCCGCGATGTGCTCGTTCAGCGCCCGCGCCAGCACCAGCGCGGGCTCCAGCGGCGCGTCGTAGCAGAACAGCAGGGGCACCGTCGACAGCACCTGCACGTCCACGCCGGCGGCGTCCATCTCCGTGATGCGGGCGCTCGCGTCGTAGCAGTTGGGCTGGACGCGGCGGAAGTGCGAGGCGCCCACGAACATGTCGATGTCGCCCGTGTCGTCGGTGCAGGGGCGGAAGTCTGGCCAGGGGTAGGACCTGCTGGTGGCTGTGGGGATGGAGGAGAGGTCCGGCAAGGAGGAGGGCATGATGTGCGTGTGGAGGTCAATGCGGTAGAGAGACTCTCCTGTGAGATGGCGGTGGCCTGGTTGGACGTGGGAGTGAATTGGGGGTGAGCCGCTGCTGTTGCTCGTCAGGGGCGTCGAGGCGCCGGATCCGGATGAGGATCCGGAGCAGCACTCGCAGCTGCTGGATTCTATCAGGGTTGGAGAAGCCATGTTTGCTGTATCTAGACAGTATATGAGATGGCTGGAGAAGATGTTGTCATGCAATTAGCGATTGGTGAATTTGTTTGTGCGTGTTGTTGATATCCGGATCCGGTAGCCCTCTCTCGGAAGTTCAACGTCGGCGATTCGGTATGATATCTCGTGAAAAGAAATCAAGAAGGAACAAATTTGGAAGAAGTTAGGGAGGAACACATCTGTAGAGCCATCGTCGTTGCAAGTTTGCCTATCCTCTGATAATCCTACATTCTTGCCCATTTCAGACGTCCTCGTGGGCTTGTGATACGCCGGGTGTCTTCCGCTTCCGATGGTTCGGATGCAAGGGCGGAAGCTTTAATTCGGCGCGATTCTTGGGCGGCTCAGCGCCTGGGATACCGTGGCCACTTATTCCCAGTGATCCACAGCCCAGGAAAGGCGGCGCGACGACATCAGTGAGTTCTCGAGACTCATCAATGGTGAGAATTATGCCTATGCCGATGGCTGCCGCCTGGTAAACTGCTTAAGCGTCAACGTCTGCACTAGTTTTTTTCTGAATTGGCTTCACGCACTTCTTTCTCATCTGCAACTCCATCAAACTCAACAAGACCTACTCGAAACTCACCCTAGCATAACCAAGATGAACGGCGACGCATCAACGTTCGCGCCTCTCCCGCCACCCATGGCCTTCGCCTCCTGGTTGAGTCAGAACGAGTCCCTCCTACAACCTCCCGTCAACAACTACTGCCTCTTCAGCGGCAAGGACATGGTGCTCATGGTAGTTGGCGGGCCCAACACCCGCAACGACTACCACATCAACGAAACAGAGGAGTGGTTCTACCAGCTCAAGGGTGCCATGTGCCTCAAGGTCGTGGAGAAGGACGCTGACGGGAACGAGTTTTTCAAGGACGTCCACATCGAGGAGGGTGAGATGTTCCTGCTGCCAGGCAATACGCCGCACAATCCGTGCCGGTTCGAAAACACCATCGGCTTGGTGATGGAGCGCATCAGGCCTGAGGGAAGCCTGGATCGGCTGAGGTGGTACTGCAAGAAGGGCGGGCATGAGAGGCCGACGGTTATCCGGGAGGAGGTGTTTCACTGCACGGATCTGGGAACGCAGTTGAAACCCTTGATCAATAACTGGAGAGAAAACGAAAGCGTGAGGAAATGTCCTGTGTGTGGGCAGGTGGAAGATGCTCAGTAGGGGAGGCCGGATGGGCCGGATATGGTGATGAGCGAGCGATGACTTGGGAGGGTGGTTGTCTGGCGTACTTTGGGATGCACCTTCTCAGACATATGGAATTCCGAACTGAGGGGGTTTAAGAGTTTTATCTTGATCCGGGCTTTTACCGCAATATTTTGCGTGCGCTTTGATATCACCAGCTCACGCAAGTCCCTGCGTCCCTGCTGCAGGAGGGTCTCAACCATTGATTCACCAATCCTCAGATCCCCAGTTATCAGTGAATCTGCACGCCCAATCTATCACCTGAGGCTGTGTGGTCTAACGGTAATTGGTCTTCGGATCCTCACCAATAAATGGTGATGATAACCCGCACACAGCCTCCCCAAGGTTGTCTGTTCGACCTTTCGCTCGGTTATGTTCTGTGGATATTTGGTGGGCTCTGGGGAAATAGAGAGGATTCTCAAGTTATAAGAGGCTGCAGGACTTTTCTTTCTCTTCCTTTTGTTTTCTCATGTTTGTGGCTGGCGGCGGGGTGTCGCCTCTACCAACCTCGGTACTGCCCTCAGCCCCAGCCGATCGAAGCATCACGATGCGAGCATAGCTGAAATAAGATGATTGAGGCTTCCATTGGTATCTCTCATACCGTCGCCAAATGCACTGTCCTAACTACTGTGAATACATCTCTTGAGTACTCTCCACCCTCACGTCCCGTCCCAGAGTTCTTCATGCCACCGAACGGCGTGCCCAGTTCCCTCACCAGCCAGCAATTCACCCACACCATCCCAGCCTGGAGCTGCTCGCCCACTCTCCGCATCCTCCCACCGTCCGTCGTCAATAATACGGCAGCAAGACCATACTCGCTGGCATTCGCCAACCTCACCGCCTCATCCTCGTCCTCAAACGGCACGACAGTCACCACCGGCCCGAAGATCTCATCCCGCAGCAACTCCGAATCAGCCGGGACATCCGTCAGCACCGTCGGCTTGATCCAGTAGCCCTTCTCCTCGCCCGCCTGTATCGCCGGCGGTAGCTCGCCCGTCTGGAACGTCATGCCCTGCTTCTGGGCAATCTCGAGGTACCCCCTGATCTTCGAGTAGTGCGGCAGGCTGGCCACCGCGCCCACGGTCTCGCCCACGCGATATGTCTTAGTGACATACTCCTTGAACGCCGCCACAAAGTCCTCGTACACGCTCTTCTCCACGTAAACCCGCGATCCGCAGAGACAGATCTCGCCCTGGTTCTCGAACGCCGCCATCGCCGCCGTGCGGATCGTCCTGTCCCTGCTCGCGGCCATCGAGTCGGCAAACACCAGCGTGGGGTTCTTCCCGCCCAGCTCGAGCGAGAGGTGCTTGTAGATCTGATTCACGGTCGCCTTGCGGATCGCGATGCCCGTGGCGGTGCCCCCCGTGAAAGACACGCCGTGGACGTCCGGGTGCGACACCAGGGCGGACCCGGTGGTGGCGCCGTCGCCGAACAGGACGTTGATCACGCCGGAGGGGAGGCCGGCTCTCTCAAAGACGGAGGCCAGGAGGAAGGCCGACATGCTGGTCACCTCGCTGGGCTTTGCGACCGCCGTGCAGCCGAAGGCGAGGCAGGGCGCTATCTTCCAGGTCAGGAGGTAGAGCGGCATATTCCAGGGCGAGATGAGGGCGAAGACGCCGGCTGGGCTGCGGTGTTCGTAGGTGAGCGCCACGCCGTCTATCATGCGGGCGGATGTGGACTCGTGCAAGATGAAGGTTGAGAAGTAACTGCCGCATTTTCTAGTTTCGCCTCAATTTCGTGACTCTGGGTAGTGGGACTCACGAGAAGTTGGAAACCGCCCGGTCCACCTCGACCCTGGCCCTTTCCAGCGTCTTCCCCTGGTCGATGCTCTCCCATACTGCGAACAGCTCCCGGTTCTCGGCGATGATGTCGCTGATGCGGCGCAGATACCGTGAGCGTTCTGCCCGTGGCGTCTTGCTCCATGCCGGGAAGGCCCCCTTGGCGGCTTTGACAGCGGCGTCCACCTCGTCAGCTGATGCGCAGGGGACTCGTGCGATGAGCCTTCCGGACTTGGGCTCAAACGAGTCTACGTGCTTTGCTGATTCGGCGGTGGTGAACTTGTTGGCGGCGAAGTGTTGCAGAGTCAGCGGCTTTCCCTCCAGATGCTTCAGGAGTGTGGTGGCTTTCTCGAGCGTGTTGGCCGACCAGAGCTCCTCTGAGACGGTGCCATGGAGCTGGTGTATGGTGACCATTGCGAGACGTTAGCTGCTGATACAGCTCAGAGAGCAGAAAGAACTTGACGTAGATAGGATGTTGAGGGACTTGCAGTGCTTCCCTATGAGAGAATTTAGAGGAAGCACATCCAAGAGTGAGTGAGTGAGTGAGTGAGTGAGCGGCGGCTATCACAGGCTTCTTGGCCAGCGTCGTCGCAGGTATCGTTGCCGACAAGGGATCATTCTGAAGTCCTCATCACCCTGCCTTTCCCCAGATCTGCCCCCTGCTATCAGTTCCGCTTCCGTGCGGAACACCCCGCAATGTGAACTAAAGGTGTCTCAAAGCGGTAATGACAGGGGGCACAAAGCCAATCGGAAGATGAAGAGTAAAGGAGGGGCGGAAGACGGATGCTCGGCGCGTCTGCATGCACAGCATCGCGATGCGCGTTGGGTGATGTCGGTATATCTCCGTTAAGGTGGAAATTTTGGAGTGACCGGTAGACAACGAGCTTATGAGATTTTGGGGGGGAAACCGGACACTTTCAGCCGTGGATACATCACACTCACTCACTCACTCACTCACTCACTCATCACCACACTCGTCGTCAGCCCCTCTTCAACATCCTCAACATGGCCGCCCCGAACGGCACAGGCTACTTCCTCCCGGCCGCCCGCGCCCAAGGCCTCGCCAACTATCCACACGCCCGCACCGCGCCCGCAACCAGCCGTCTCATCTTCGTATCCGGCACCTCATCCCGGCGCGGCGACGGGACCTACGAGGGGGTCGAGGATCTTCCGGATGGCACCCACAAGCTGGACTGCGGCGCGCAGACTGCCGCGGTGTTGCGCAACATCGAGAGCATCATCCAGGGGGCCACTGAGGGAAAGTGCGGGCTCGAGAGTGTCGTGGACGCCACGGTGTTCTTGACGGATATGAAGGACTACGCGGCCATGAATGCCGAGTGGAACAAGCGGTGGCCGGATAAGACCAAGGCGCCGGCCAGGACGTGTGTGCAGGTCGCGGCGCTGCCGAATGTGAGGCTCAATGTTGAGATCAAGTGTCAGGCTTTGGTTTCAGAGTAAAGGAATCACGAGCCCGTGGAGACTGGGCCTGGGGAGAGAGGCTGTGGACGCAGACAAAGGTTGTGGGAAGGGGGCGACCTCAGCTGGGGAAGCTGCCCATTGATCGGGTCAAGCACCAAGTCCACCAAGGGGAAGCCTTCTCACTCGGAAGCTCAACATGGACGTCGCCAAGAGCCATAATGGATCCGGAGTACGCAAACCGTCTCGTCGTGACCCGTACTGGGCCAAGGGGCTGAAAACATACTAGGCATGATGACTGCCGATGTGGTCTCGGAAAACTTCTGGCCTGGCAAAAGCAAGCATCCTCGCGAACAAAACCATACATAAAGGCCTCGAATGGAGTCTTTTTCAAACCAGCACATATTGTGTCTTGGCCGTCAAGGCTATTTCATCATGTTCGTATCCGCAGCGCGAGATGTCACTCGGACTTGCCTTTGTTCCCAGGAAGCAAGTCCCAGCCCATCTGCTCGTAGGTCCAACCAAAGACCGACCCGTCCTCACGGTGGTAGCTCAACAGACTCCTGTGCTTGCCATCCTTCTTGTGGATTCCGTCGATAGCCTTCAAGTCGGCGTCATCAAGTTGGAAAAGCTGTCTCGATGTCAGTGCCAGCTCCCGGGGTCGAAATAAAGACGGCCTACCGTGATGTTCTTCTTCATACGCTCCAGATTCTCGCTCTTCGGCACGACAACAATGCCATTCTGTACTCCCCAGCTGAGCGCAACCTGTGCCTCGGTGACCCCGTGCTTCTTCGCCACACTCACCAGGTCCTCATCAGTTAGAAGCGGCGACACGGAGCCAGGCGTGGGCTGTCCGATCGGTGAGTACGCGGTCAGGACGATGCCGTTCTTCTCGCAATACTTGCGGAGCCCCACCTTCGGGAAGCACGGGTGTAGCTCGACCTGATTGACCGCGGGCACGACCTTGGTGGTCTTCGACAGGGACTCGAGGAGCGTAACGCCGAAGTTCGAGACGCCCAGTGCCCGGACCTTACCCGTGTCCAGGAGCTTGACCATCTCGGACCATGTCTCGTGGTACGTCGGGTGGTCATCTGGGCTGAGAACCTTCCCGTCCACGGAGCCTTGGGGCCAGTGCATGAGGTACAGGTCGATGTACTCGATATCCAGGGCCTTGAGGGATCTCTCGAAAGCCTCGGCCACGCGATGGTGGTCGGTGTTGTTCCTGCGGGGTGATCAGCATCTGCCGTGTAGCCTATGGATGGGCCCCGAAGAGAACAAGGTGATCCTTTACAGTTTGGTGGTGACGAAGATCTCCTTGCGGGGCACGCCAGAGTCGCGGATGGCTTTCCCGACGTGCT
This sequence comes from Juglanconis oblonga, assembly GCA_003012965.1. NCBI lineage: Eukaryota > Fungi > Ascomycota > Sordariomycetes > Diaporthales > Juglanconidaceae > Juglanconis > Juglanconis oblonga. The sequence continues at coordinate 52,517 of MUZH01004260.1, read as the reverse complement.
CCTCGTTCTTGTATCCATCAGCCGTGTCGAAGTGACGGTATCCAGCTTTCAGTGCGTTGGTGCACATGTCGTAGACACGCTGGTCGCCGCCTGGCACACCCATCCAGCACCCTATCAACGAGAAATTGAACAAATTGTCAGACGTCATCGACACGTTCAAAGAGTAGGTAGGGCGGACATCAGGGGTGGCAACTTACCCATGCCCACCGATGGCATCAGGACTCCATTGTTGAGCTTGAACTGAGGAACCTTCGCAGCCATTTTCGATGTCAATAATATCGAATATTACGGATCGTGAAATAGGCGTTCTAGACGTTGACGGGTTTTAACAAGAGGAAGTCAATGGCGCCTTCTCAAAACCTGAAACACGTAGTACCCTTAGGTACGGCGGTTCAGAGCGCTTTTTGCGCAACGGGACTTTAGTCTAACAGCCTCCTAGTCCCACGCCTATAGTTAGAACTAGTCTCTTAACACCCGTAGTTAATTCGGCTCAAACTCGTCTAGTTAAGCTGCAACTAAGTTTAGTTAATAGAGAAATAGCTAGCGATATTATATATATAAACTAAATTTTAATATTTCTCTTATATAGAGAAATTCCAGTTAAAAGATTAAAAAGAAGTTTTTAAGTTTTTTTTTTTTTTTAAGTAGTAAGCTTAAATAGCCTATTTAGTAAGACTTGCTATTTCGTATTTAAAGTACTTAATTATACCGAATTTATATTGAAATATCTTAATATATATATTCTTTCTAAATAATATACGATTTAGAAAGTTAATTAAGCGACTTAAAGACCTACTTTATAATAGGCTAGGGCTTTGCCTAGCTAAGGGATAGGGTTAGCTCTAGATCTACTAAGATAGTGCCTATTTAAGGCTTAATATTTACTAGTTCTTTCTTTTATAATTATTTTTAGCACTTTAAATCTTAACTCTATTCAGACACCTATCTTTAGTACGTAGTATAGTTCGAACCTTTATATACCTTTATAATTTAAGCAGAGTTTTATTTTTTTCACCTCTTTACTTTCTTCTTTTCGAATTTATTTTTCTTAGAAATAACTCTTAGAAAACTTAATTAAAGGGTTAAAGCTCTTTAATTATTTTAAGAAATAACATATTTTAGCAATACTTTTCTACAATACTGCGAAACAGACTATAGAAAGAAGATAAAAAGGTAGGGAGAGGGGAAATTCTTTAAAAAATAGCGTTGAATTTACAGAGAAAATTCTTGAAAAATAGCCGTGCCACAAAAAGCGCTCTGAACTGCCGTAGCAGTTCACTAGGCAACCCGGTCATTTGCAAATTGGAGGCTCTTTGATCGTGAACCCTCGCCCTCGCGTGGATCGGACCTAAGATGGAGATATGCAACTCGGCGATTGCGGCCGTAATCATAGCCGTAAGATTTTATTCGTTCTAGCCTCGTCCAGGGGTGGAGTGCTCTACAGGGATTTCAAATGTTAAATATCTACAGGCCCAGCAGACGGACAGGGAATCACCCCACTAATAAAAAATACCTTTATTTTGGCTAGGGGATCTATGGAATCAAAGGTACCTTTAAACACCTTGATGATCAATTATCTTTCCGTCTCTCTCGATGCATTCTCGTAGCCTTGCCGGCATCCCTCGGGTGAGATTTCGCAGCCATTCTTCTGGCATAGCGTCCTACGCTTTGCTGAAAGCTGACTTGAAAATAACATATCATATAAGAGATTTATAAGCAATGTACCTATTTTATAGAATTTGCCAGAAAAGTTACCTGTGGGTCTGGATGTAATGGTACAGCAGGAACCAAAGTTTGAAATCCCTGAGGAGGTGTACTTCCGGAGATTCCGTGGAAATTCAAGAGAGAACGTCTGACCTGCAGCGTTGAACTCAGTACAAACTATAGGGCGGGAGGAGGGTAAAGGCCTCCCCCCTCGTGATGTCCCTCTGCTTTACGGAGTATCGTGCCACCCAGCCCCCCATAGAGCATTCATCGTGTATTTGTGCTTCCTCACGAATTGGACTATCTCTGCGAGAACAATGTACCATCCACGCAAGCCTTTACATATTGCGGCCGCGTCGGTGGTAATTCAATACGGCAATGCCGAACTTGCGTCTCATGGACCATGGTTCAGGGAGAGACACGTCGTCATTCAGAGGCAGTGATGCGCCATCTTTCTGGCAATGATGTTGTAGAAATTTCTGTGGAAGTCTCCATACAAAGACTTCCGTTACTTCATCATAATGGTGCAATCTGTTGAAGATGCGAGATCCACAGTCCTCTATGCCGGCAACTCCACGGTAATCTTCGTTATCAGTCTGTGGCCGGTTAGAGGATTCCAGACAGGAAAAGGAGTAAGAACGGCTGTTTATATAAGCTAGTTAGTAGCCCGGATGGGTGTTTGGATCCCCCTACTCCCCGGCACGAAGGGCTTAGGTGGTGCTAACTGCTTTATACCGATACTTGGACTCGACTGTGCCCATGCCCTACACAAGTTCATAAGGAATTTTCTTACTGCCTTCTCGAAAAGAGTAGGCATCAAGCCCTTGAATTTATCCTGATTTTCGGAAGTCATAGCAACCAAGTAGTTGTTGGCTTGCTGTATGTACCTACTACTAGCTGTTGCAATATTGTCTGGAGCGACTTTGCCTTTCTGGCTAGAAAGTCCTTCTGGTTGGTGCTAGCTTCTATAAAAGAACATGCTTGTTATCATTTGAGGACGAAATTGGGCTAAGGCCAAGGAGAAATCGAGTGTTAGGGGAGGGGGACTTGACGTCCAGTAAAGGCTTAGAGACGATGTAAAATAGCTGGTCAGACCACTGACTCTCCCCAGACTCTTCACCAAACTTATTGCCAAGCAATGGATTTCCTCATTCAACCGGTCTTCACCACTCCAAAAAGACTGGGCCTGGTCTCCATGGTTGATGTGCTGACGAAAGACTACCTAGGTAGCTCAGAGCGATCGACGTCTATCTACTGACAAGGCTCGTCATTTTCTTTCAAGGGCCTGGCAGCATCTTTTCTCATAAGCCGTATTCTATACTCTCTGCTCACAGGCAATGCTGAATATCGAGGCCTCCGCAGCCAGCTCGCCATATCTGGTATATAAAGTGTTTCAGCCGCTGTTATCGGACTTGGGGAAGTCGAAAATTGCAAAATGGACATCGAAAACAAGTCGTTGAGTCGCAGGCGGCCACAGATCCTTCAGAGTGGCTGATCAACGGACACGACGGCGGCGGATTCGCAGTGGGATGGAAAGAAACTCGAATTTCATCCGTTGCATGCCTCTCATGTACTCGCGATGATCCGTAGCCTTGTCTTGTCGATGGCCAAGTCTCCATTCACTCCGAAGTTGAATCCCAACGCCGATGCATCATTACCTCCCCCCCCCCAACCCAGCATTGCGGCTGGCCACAGCTTCTGCCGCCACATTTCCATAACGAATCATTGGCGAAAGCCCTGCCTCGGAACCCGGCCCAACACTGTGTCTCCTCTTCCTCGTCCTGGTCAGATGGCCTGACCCAGAGCGAAATTGATGACCATACCCCTCCTGTGATCACCCTGCTCAGCCACGTAGAGCAGCCTCAGACCACCAGCTGTGTCTCACCACCTCACCTGCGGTCCCCTCACCCCGCCCGATGCGCATTCCCTCACAATCATTGTCCTAGACCACCGCCATAATCAAGAGCACAGCGGGCCACGGAACAGCGAGCAGAAAGGCGGCGACGACAGAGAGGAAGTTGATGTGTCCGTCTCCATGGGGTCCCCTCCACCGGTCGATAAGAGCCAAGGCTGTCCAGAGCATCCCCAAAACGTAGATTGCCCCAACCCACACGATCCCCACCACCTCATCCGCGAAGGCATCAGTGGGACTCAAGGCTCTGGCCAGATCAACACTAGTGTCGATGCGCATGAAACCTATCGAAGACATCTTGATCTCTTCGTGTCTACTTCACTCCTTCAATCCCTTGTTCTCGTGCCGAAAAGCCGATTCAAACGTGAATGCGTCGACGGCGTCTTTGCGCTTGGGCTGGATGTTGCGTGGGAGAAGAGCGCCGGCGCACAGGTAGGTAACGATGCGAAGATGGATTAGGAAATAATTGTCGCGCGTTGTTTCTTTCTTTTTCTGTCGAAGCCAACAAAGAATGGAAGGAAACAGGCAATTGACCAGCAATGATGCAACTGAATATGCGAGACCGAAGAGCGAGCGAGAGGACTGGCGGCACACGAGTAAGAGGGAAGCGTGGTAGGTTTGGGCGCGCGGCGGGTGTGAAGGGGTGTGAAGAGGCTTCCCTCCGCCACTTATTGCGGGCCAAGCCTCTGCTGCAGGTTGCTGCTCGTGGGTTGCCGGACTTCCGCGCAGCAGCCATAATGCTTGACCTGCTTGGCCGCAGATTCGCAGATCTGACAGGCCCACCATACTGCGTTGGGAAGTCTGTCACAGGGGCGTTGTGTATGAGACGAATGATCTCCACCGCTAAGTGCCATATGTAACACACCAACCTTGGGACGAAGAATCCTTAGGGATCCCGGTCATCTTGGACCAACCACGACGAGGAGATGATGCATTTTCCGGCTCGCTCCAGGTCCAACAAGTTGAGGTCGTTCTTCAGATGGCAGTCGTTTCACCAATCTCAAATTGAGACCACCAGCCAAGCACCTTCTACAATCCCGCTCCGCTCCGCCCTCCTTCGACGAGAGCATCGTGACTGACTGGTGTGTCCGGTCTGCAGCAGGCGTGATGCTGACAGAATCGTTCCGGGCTACGATGTGGCAGTATTGCACCTTTTTACGTTACGTACGCTCGTGCACGATGATCATCAGCATCGAGTTTCTACCACGAATTCCAATTTTGTCGACATGAACTGCATGGGGGTTTGGCACGGTGGCTGATCGCCATCGTGAAACTGGATCCACCTTGAGGAGATACAAGGTCCAGGAAGGCTGCGAAGCCCTTCGATCGCGATGGCCAGTAGGCCTACCGCAGCTAACTTTGTTGATGGCATGACGGCCTTCTAACTGCACCTGGGTTTGATATCGACCCTCGATCGCGTGCAACACCCCCCCCCCCAATTCCACTACAAATGGGCCCCCTAGACGTAACAATCCTGAAAGGCATGAATCCATCCATACTTATTAGACAACCTCTCTATCCGTTAAATGACCGGCGTAGAGGGGCGGTAACCGGAGATTAAGGACATTAACGCCTTGGACGAGGCCGGACAATTCTTGAAGCTTACACCGTTGTGAGCAACCAATCGCTGGCATAGCCTCATGATCGAATTCGAGAACGGCATGTACCAATGGGTCAAAACTCGTCTTCTACCTGTCAACTAGCAGTGAGGACGTTACCTTCAGGCCTTTGCCCGCCGAAAGCACCAAGAGGAAACTACACCGGGATAGAGGTGGAGGAAGACGCCTCGACTTGTAGATTCTAAGCTATATACAAGAAGCACACGGACTATGTTCAAGATTTTAACAATTTCGGCAATCCTCCCGACAACTCCCTAGCACGAATGAGGTCCACGACCACTGTTTGCAGACGATGTCTTGATTGGTATCAGAACACCCCCCCCCCGGGTCTCCTGGCTATCTATATCTGTAGCGGTGGCGTTAAGTCGAGCTGAGCGGCTCTCCCTTCAGGATCTGGGTGAAAGCCTGAAGAGCAACAACGGGCTCTGCAGTGAGAAAACGTGTCAGTCTCCGACCCAGAAAGATCGAGGTTCAGGAGTAGGGGCTAAAAATATTCTTACGATAGTAGGGGATTTCGTGGCCAGCCTCGTAGACTCTCAAGAAGTTCAAGTTGCCAACGGTCTTGAACTGTCCATATGAAGTGCCATCCACGGTGTACTCGGCGAGCTCAGTGGCCTGGAACTCGGCGCTGTCCGCGTAGTCGACGCTATTAACCACCAATTGAGAGCCATACCAGTTGCAAATCCAATCTGGCACAACGTCAGCACATTATTTTCATAAAAGGGCTTTGTAGATTGCAGTGACCCACCCAGGTCACCCGCCCAAATCAGGACGTTCACGCCGCTTTGCACAACCTCGGAGAGCGGATCGAGGAAAGATCGGGCCTCATCACCCGTCGCAACGATCTTTGCGTAAGGTCCAGTTGGGCATTCTGAATAGGTAGACTGGGCGCCGATGGCAGCAATGACCGTCTCGTCGGCTAGGTAGGTCGCGTATGTCTCTGGTGGATCGGTAGACTCAGAGCTGCGAGGTTCCAAAACGTCGTAGACGTTGAAGTTGTTGTCTTCCTATCGGAAACGTCAGTGTCATCTCCACAGAGGCTGAAGTTTGAGGTACTGGAATCCCATTTAGAAAAAGGGGAGGGAGTGGGGTTGCCAGTTCCTAAGGCAAATGTGGAGTCTTTCCAAATAACCGTGCTCGAACTTTCGAGAGCCACATACCTCGATTGGCGACTCCACGGCTGAGGCGCAAGTGCTTCCGGCAGAGAGACAGGCGGCATTGTTACCCGTCAGACCAGTGCAGTCGTCATACGCTGGAACACAGTCTTCGGTGTCTGTTGCATGTTGGCGTTAGTTTTCGGTGACAGGTATTACCGCATGATGGGAGGAGGGATATGTGCTATGAGTCAAGCCCTGCCAGCGAACAGAGCACCCTGTATCAACTAGATGTTCACGTACAGGCATCCATGTATTTCTCATACTGTCGGAGAGTGACGAGTTGGTTGTAGGTGTTGTTGTAGGCGAAGATGGGATAGGCCTGTTGAGAGGATTAGCAAGGCCGGGCCAAATCGGATTTACCCTTCAGCAAGATGATATCTTGTTAGCAAGCTTGAACTTGCCTGGTATTGAAGAAGCGGGTCAATCCACCCGTTGTTAATACCCAGAGCAACCAGGTTGATCTTCTCGCCTGTCACTGTACCGGCATCGATCGCGTCGTTCTGACTCTGGAAGTAGGAGCTGAATTCCGGACCATAGTGACCACCATACGACTCGGTCCACAGGGCAAAGTCACGGCTTTCTATCAAATTTGGGTATCAGCTTTGGAAACTTTCGATATGGTCTCCGGAGGCCACGGAGTTCAAGTGGTTCTGATGCCAAAGGCAAGATAAGATCTGGGTAAGCACGAACCGTACTCTGGGAATGCCGCGTAGAAGTTTTGCAAGAATGCCCAGACATATTCCGCAGCGGTAATTGTGCTGGTTGCACTGTCCGTTCCATAGGAGAAGCCGACACCTGGTTGAAATTAGTGATGACCGGTTTAGCCTTTTTGAGGACCCATCAACTTACCAATAGGCTCGTCCACGTAAAGCATGTTTGCGTAGTTGTTCCATGAGTACTCGTTCAGAGAGGGCTCGCTGGAGCCATTCACAAAGTGACACGGCCCTGTCATCTTCAATCAGCCATGGTACTTGAAAATGCGCCTCGTTTGGAGAAGCACGGTGTCATTCCCGGGAGGAGGAAGAAGGTTTAGATGACTGACCATGCTCTTGGAAAAGGCCGATCCTATTGGGATAAATGTCTTGTAAGCATCTCGGCGCCAATGAGTGTGTTGCAGAGGATGTTGGAATATTGGTGTGGCAGGAGCATTCTACCGGGTGACCAAACATTTCAGAGGAAGATAGATAGTTGCACGGGAACCTGCGTTCTGCGGCAGCATCTTTAAAGAACAAACATCGCGCAAAATACCGGGCAAGGAAGGAAAAGGCACAGCAAAAGGGACAGGAAGACTGACATAGAACTGCAGCCTGGTCCTCCATTGAGCCATAGGACGAGAGGAGCTGTGGACGCATCATTGCGGGCGGAGAAAAACCTAGTGATCATCAGTTTTCAACCTCCAGGGGCATCGAGGCGCCAGATCCGGCGAGCAACCGGGGCAGCAGTTGAAGCTGGTTGATGCTGTGTGGAGCGCGCACTGACCAATACCACATATGCATTGTGCTGGCTGAGTTCAAATCCGCGTCCAGATATCCAGAGTACGTCGTGACACCCTCGGTGGTTTCCTGGAGGAGTGTCAGCCTTCAGAGTCTGAACATTGACGCTGGACACAAATTGAGAATGATAGACTAACGCAAATGCCGGAGTTCTCCACATAGGCCAACGACGTCGACTCTCCATCACGCTTGAAGACGTTGAAAAGGGTCTCGCCTCTGGTCTCAAGCCACCTCTTGTGAAGACCCTCGGTCGCAGGGGCTGTCTTGGGAGCCGCCACAGCCAAGGAGGCCAGGCAAAGAGCTGCCAGAGTACGGAAAGCCATAGTGGTCATGGTGTCTTGCTCGGGAAGCACCACACGAAGCACGAACGAGTCGCGAACAAGAGCTGGAACACAGAGATATCGTCCAGATACTTCAGGTGTACAACGCAGACAGAAGACACACTTAGGGCAACGGTTCACAAAGGTGTCCTGGTCCAATATTTATAGTGCCATCTTTTGTCAGGAGACTTGTTGTCAGGACCAAACATCAGCATGGCAGTTAATATCCACCCATCAGCTCCATCCGCGACCACACAGCATTAAATCTCGTAAACTGCAGAACGAACTGGGGCCTGCCACATCAAGAAGGTGTGTTCCTGCAGGCGGGGCGGGACCTGTCCCGTAAAACGCAGAGTACCACAGCAAGTGAGCTCAGTGGTTCTTCATCAAGCTGGCCGAGGTCTGGTTGGGCGAAGGCAATGCAGCCTGTTTCCGGACGACTCGGGACATCAAGCATACCTGGTACTAGACCACGAAAAGCAGCTCGGTGAGCACCAGTCTGTCCCCGACAATTTGACAAGATCATCACGTAGGTGGGTCGACTGAGGCCGTTGAAATGGAGCTGACCGGGGGGTTGACTACGACTTGCTTATTTGGGCTTGGTTGAAGATGCTAGTTGAGCCTGATTGGCCAAAAACTCATTCTCCACAACGGTTGACCCCGGCTCACGACGGCCTTTGGTCAAAACGGCCCAAAGAGATGAGATGAACTGTCGAACAAATCATGCCTGTCTGTGTCAAGGTATGAAATCGAAAGGGATCCTGGCAGAGTGACGTTGCAAATGTACCAGTCTTACTTGGAATCTGTGATATGCCAGTCATCCTCACAACCGAACAATTGCCTATAGGTAGGTAGCTCAGGACGACAGCTAGATACTATGGCCTAATCTCTGGTCTCAAGCTTGACTGACAATGCCTGATGACTGGTTTGAGAATTGAAGGTGGTAGGTGAATGTCCGTGGACATGGAGATAGAAACACAACCATGGAACGAAGCCGAGAAAATGGAAGGTCGCTCGAAGCTGGCTCGGAAGCAGCGTGACAAGTCGGTCGGTGAAGGATTCATACTTGGAAATCAGACTGCAAGCCATTTTTAGCTCCAGGAACCTGGCATCCCCTCCAAATTGTGTCAAAGGCACAGCCTGACAGTACTGGGAGCCGTACAAAATTATTGCACTCGTATGTACCTATGCGTGGTGAGGCATTCGAGTGAGTCCACACATGACCTAACAATCACTCCCAACGTCGTGAATGCCCATCTGGCTACCAAGATTAAACGAAGTCATGAATCAAATCTTATGGAATCAAGTTGAGAAGAATATCCGTAGAGGTAAGGTCGTATTTCGACTACTGCAAAAGCCAGTTTTTAGTACATATCCCATTCGCCTACTATAGCAAAGGCTATCATCACACAGATGAATTTCCCATAGGCGATTTTCTTACAAACAAATAAATAATTATCATACCTGAGACAGTCCAATGGGATGTTCCAAGTTTCAGCTGGTCGTCTGTTCTAGTGCGCCGACTTACCTCTGCTGCATTAATCTCCGTCTCTGCAGGTATTCATTATTCGTGTTTTTCGACGTCTCTGTCAATGTAACTTATTGAATCCAACCCCAATTTTGCTAGAACTCTCTCTCCCAAAATGGCTTCGTCTGTCTCCGACGTTGAAGTGTTCCGCAACGTATTTTGCCTGTCCAATCCTGTCATACCGCGCACCTATATCCAAGCATGGCGTCTTGATACAGATGGGATACAATTAAGAATACTACGTCTGCATGAGATATTGCTACCCGACATATTGAGAATACTTGGTAAATTCCTCATCAGCCTGAAGGTTCTCAATATCCTGCGCCCTGAGGCAACAAGCCACATCTATGTGACCCTCCAACGTTTTTGGCATCAAGTAGAGGAGACTTTCTACCGGCGAGAGCCTCGGCCTCTTCGCGAAAACTGGCTTGCCTAAGACGTCGCCAAACTCTGTATCATAGAATCCGAGCCCGGACCAGCTAGACAAGGTGATATCGAACGCAGTCAAGTCAAGTGGAGCGCCGTAAGACAGCTTTCCTTTGTCGTCCAATGAGTTCAGTTTTGTAGCGAACGACTGGATTTTGAGCGAGGTTGTTCCGAGAACATCGGCACGCAGTCGCCGGGCAAGACCTGGGAGATCACTGGTTGCAGCAAAATCTTCAATGGAGACCTCCGTATAGGAGCATGTCACAGCATGCCCCATGTATTCTTTGGGTATTTGCGGGTCCAGAAAACGTCGAGCGTTGATCGCCCGGCAGAATATCGCCTTGGGAGTTTTTTCCATCCGCTTGAGTCTCGCAGCTGTGATCCGCTGACACAGGAAAGCTGACAGAGCGTCGTCCGTCGTTATCCATGGCACCAGGCTTTCATGGCCGCCATCAGTAGAGAACTTCGAGGCGGTTGTTTTTAGCTCTCCTAAGCTGTTGGCAGGAAAATGAAAATAGACCCATCGGAGGTCGACTGATGGCGTCTGATGGTCAGAAGCGGGTGATGGCTCCGCCTTCGTCACCGTCATGTATTTGCTCAAGTCGGCCATCTCGTCGTTCGGACCCAAGAGTTTCACTATATCTCTCCGGTCTCGGTTGCCCTGTTCGGTCTCGAATTCACTGAAAGGCTCTTTGCGGAGCGCTTTGGCGTATAGTCGGATGATTTGCCCCATGCCGTTCATATCCATCAGATTGTGGTTGCCCTGGAAGACCAGCAATATCCCACCTTGGATAAGATTTGCTTGGATCACAAGGACGGGAGCAGGCTCCACTGATTCGTCGTATTGGTGCGGCATTCCTTTCCTCAAAGCAAGAATCTCGCCGTCCAGCATCTCCATCGGCGCGCCTGCATTCAGGATCGTGTAGATCGGAGGACAGGATTGCTGACAATCTTTCAAAATGACGGGTGTTGGTCTTTCTCCCCGCGGATATGGCACGACGGTCGCTAAGCCTGTTTTTCCGGGGCCAGATCCCTTGCGAATGACATGCCCAGCCAAGAATGGAAATGCCTGTATGAGTTGTTCCGCCGCATGATGTAGCTCTTCCAAGATATTGCCGATGCAACCGTTCCCAGAGAATCCCAAGGCCATATGCGTGTATGTCTTCAGGAAGGTTGTCTGGCCTAGCACGTCCACGAACTTGCTATAATCGGTCATCTTGTCCTGTACGTGTAGCTAAGGTGTGAGATGAAGAAGTTTGTGTCACATGAAAGTCATTGGTAAGGCCCAACGATTGTAAGACGGAAGAACAAAACGAAGTCAGAATCAAAGGTTTCTGGGCATGAGTCATAGTGAGCCATCAAGATGGTCCTAAAGGTACTCCCGTGTTGTCCCGACTGCATTCTGACAGCTGCAGCGCCATCACACTGCATGCAGAAATTACCGGGGCATCTACATATTGGAATTCAGGATTCCGAGGCCATTCCGGCTCCCAGGAGAGATAAGCAAAAACCTAACATGTAGATCATTAATACTCCCCCCCTCCCCCAGGTTTTTCTCTTCTTCTTTCCCTTGTGGAAGTGAGTGCCATTCGTTCAAGTGGTCTCTAACCGAGGCCTAGGCATACAGAATGTTCACTCCGGGTCATTCTAGGCCTCTGATTAGCCCAGAAAATTGAAACCATAGCCTCTTACTGGCTGCTTTCTGATCACTCCGGATACCTCTCCGTGGAGGATTGTGAACTGGCCATGCGCGAGATAGGTCCAAAGTGTCTATCCGCAGACGACTGGCTTGCTATGCCCGTTCGTCGTCTAGAGGCCGCGCGATGGTGAAAGTGATTTGATACGGCAAGGTAATATACAACTCGGCGCCATCCGATCGCATATGGGCCTCCATGCTGATCGCGACGCATGGCGCGTCTTGGCTGTGAAAGCGTCAGTATGATATCCCTCCTCGGCATCGCATACCCCATTATCTTTTCGTCCACCTTGGTAAAGCGCAGATATTTGGAGTCCAGTAAAGTATAGACATCTTAAATTGTTTCAGCAGTATCAAGTCGAAGCATATGTATTTTCGACAAGTATTCCTGGCTAGTTCATATACTTAGGTACCTTAGGTACTTGGGTACCTAAAGCTACCTAAGGTAGTGCATAGCTCTATACCGGACAGGTAGGTCTGAAGAGGCATCCATCTCGTACCCTGCTTACTGTACGATGAGTCATTCTAATGATGTGCCTCGCAGGGGGGCTGGATATATTTCCGGCGTATAACCCACCCCAGATCCCGAAAAGATCCGTTCCTTACTGAGCCGTAATGCTGCCTTAAAACGTCGTTGGTACCCGCCTGCGTCCACAACAACTATCGTCCTAGAGCAAGAAGCCTGACATTGGGCAGTTCAAGAACGACCTCTGCGGCCCTGCCAGTGACGGCTCATCCCAAAGTTCAAGTCCATCATGGACAGTCACGCCGAATCCGTTCCTCCCCAGCTTCCGCCCTTGTTCGATCCGACCCCTGAGTCCATTTTGCAGGACACGCAGGCGGCTATCGCTAAGACCAAATTAGTTTGGGACGAAATAGCCACAAACGTTATCCCAGCCGAAGCTACCATCGAAAACACCATCCTTCCTGTGGCCCATAACGAGAATGAGACGAAGCTTGGTTACGATGTCGTATATCTCTATGCGACCACGCATCCATCGCGAGATATTCGAGAGGCTGCGAAGGAGGGCAAGCGACTTGCTGATGAAGCTGAGGTTGACCAATATCATCGAGAGGATATGTTCGCACTGGTCGATTCTGTGCTGAAGCGAACCGAAGAAGCATCAGTTGACCCGGAGACCTATCAATACTTACTCAAACACCATGCCCAATTCGCCCAGAATGGCTTTGATCTCCCCAAAGGCGTGGCCAGGGCGCAATTCAAGACGGATCTCAAAAGACTTAAATCTCTCGTTCAGTCCTACGCTGCCAATCTTGATGAGGATACTTCGGGTATGTGGCTGGATTTGACTGATCTGGGAGGACTTCCTGCGACCTTTTTGGAAAGGTTGAACAAAGGAGAGGGGGAAAATCTGGGAAAGTATTGGGTGAACATGAAGCGATCGCACCATGAGACGATTATGAAGTATGCCAATTCTGAGGAGATTCGAAAGCGCTACTTTATTGACCATCAAAACCGGATACCTGCCAACATCCCTATTTCCCGCGAGATCATTCTCCTTCGAGACTCGCTTGCTCGTCAGAAAGGTCGCGATTCTTGGGCACATCTCAAAATGCCCGACCAAATGATCACTCATCCCTCGTTTGTCTTGGACATGCTCGAGCAGATTCGCCCACAGCTGCAGGAAATTGCGAGGAAAGATGCAGGAGAGCTGCTGGCACTGAAGAAAGCATACACATCCCAGCAGAACACCAAACTGTTCCTGTGGGATATACCTTTCTATCTCAACCGACAAAAGGAGATGAAACACTTCAACACCAGGCTTACCATGGAGTATTTTGAGCTGCATACTGTGGTGAGGAACACCTTAGCTCTTTATGAGCGTCTCTTCAACATTAAATTCGAGTTCGTGGATCAACAGCGAGGGCACCAACTTCATGGTGAGCGCGCACGCCATATTACTTGGCAAGAAGACGTTCTGCTATTTCTCGTGTGGGACCTCGAACAAGAGGGAGCTTCCTTCCTGGGATGCCTCTACTTCGACCCCTATGCACGCGAAGGCAAACACTCCCATAGCGCCGCCCATTTCTCCTTGCGAAAGGTGGGTTGAAATCCATACTGGATATATTAGCAGTACCCTAACTACTTGTTTCAGGGTTTCGAACAACGTGATGGGACTCGTTCATACCCCGCCTCTGTTTTGGTCGTCAATCAGACCAAAGCCCTTGATTCAAAGCCGTCGCTTCTCACTATGAACGAAGTGAGAAGCATCTTCCACGAAGTCGGAGTAAGTAGACTCTGTCAGAATGTACAGCTTGAGTGTTCTAATGCCTGCTAGCATGGGATGCACAACCTCCTATCGAGGACCAGATGGGCCCGCATGCATGGGACGAAGTAAGTTGCTTCCTGAAAAATATTTGCGCCAATGCCGTCTAACCCATGGCTGATGCTTCGAAAATATCCAAGAGTCGATCGAGACTTTGTAGAAGTACCAAGCTTGGTCTTCGAGCATTTCCTCTGGAAGCCTGATAACCTGCGGGATGTCTCCTGTCATTACTCTCATGTGTCTTCAGAATACCGTGAACTTTGGCAATCAGCTCATCCGGATGAGGAATTGCCCACGAAGCAACTCCCAGAAGAGCTCATTCAGGCGGTGCTCTCCAACACCGGGTCGTCAGACGCACTCGGCATTTTGAGACAGTTCCACTTTGCTATCTACGACTTCACGATCCACAATCCACCTACCCGATACGACTTGGAGACAGCCGACTTTTGCGAGACTTATAACAAGCTGTGGGTGGAGCTCGTGCCTGCTTCTGGCGGAGAGGCTCTTGGACAAGGCTTTCGATGGGGCCACGGGGAGTCAGTCTTGCGCAGCTTTATGTGTGGTAACTACGATGCCGGATATCATGCTTATGTCCTAGGCCGTGTTTGGGCGTTTGATATTTTCAATAGTTTCTTTGCCAGAGACACACGCGATACGGAGGCAGGCAGAAGATTCAGGGAAAAGCTCCTGAAACCGGGCGGCTCGCAACCAGCGTTTGAGACACTAAGAAAATATCTTGGACGAGACCCAGATCCCTCTGCGTACCTCAGATGGCTCGGTCTCTCTGCCAAGTAACGGAGAAGGCCCTGGCGTAGTTCATGTCTATATCCAGCACTACAAGACCTCACACAGAAATACTAGAATTCCAGTCACTTTTAAAAACATGGCAGCTCGATTGCGCTTCAAGGAACAAAGCTGATAATCATCAGCTCACTTATCCGTGATTACATTAAATACGTTAGCCCCGATACAAGCCAACTTCATGTTGCCGATGTGGGAAACATCGTTTCCTCGTCCCAATTCCATTCCGCCAATTCCGAGGTTGTCACTTCAACATCCCTCCTCCTGGCACTCGACAAGCACTCCTCTCCGTCCCTACGACCGTTCCTATAGAAAGTCTTCTTTGCATACATATTGCTACTCACACCACCGCCTTCGATTATTTCTTCCTCATTTTCTTGAGCTTGTCCCTATGGAACTGTTGCATGGAACCTTGACTTGGAACAGAAGACATGTGAACAAATCCAAGAAGAAAAAGTCATGGGGTCCTGACCACCCGAGAATTTACCCTCCAGTCTGCAGCCAGCCACGTGTTGCATATGCACCACACCAACAGGACGCTTAGGCCAATGAAGACTTCAAGTAATCCAGTCTCTTATGACCACACCCACTTGGAGGCATTAGGTGGATGCAGAAGAGAAGGGGGCAAATGGATATTTGGAGGACAGCTCCGACGCTGACCATTTTCAAGGGAAAGCTCCCAACTTAAGTGGAGGGGCGACTCTGCAGACCCCAGGCACGGGCTAATTGCACATGCCCATTACTGCTGCATTTGGTCAGGTTTCTGAGACCATGCATGATCTCATTGCGAGTAGGCCGATTCAACCCGAGGTAGTCTACGCATGTAGACCAGCCATGGAGAAAAGATTGATCATGCGGCCGGATGCTGAAGCCTTGTCGAGTCCTACTAATATTGTTTGTATACAGCTAACGAACTGATATCACCCAACCCAAAGGCACCTTTTCCTTTCGAGAATTTCCGTCAGGGAATGTCTGGTGTTGGGAGTATTTGATTATGGTAATATTCCCTTCTTCCATACAATTGCCATTGGAGTCTTAGACCTCCTCGTGCTACTCTTCTATCCTGTGGGTCTTATAGAGAGGGACACATCGACATATGTAGATATCGAAAGACTTTGGAACCTTAAAACTGCATTTACAAAGGTATCCCCGGGCAGCATGTGCCGGTACAAGTCCAGGGGTATCTGTGGTGTTGTAGTCTCATCGAAGCTCATGACCTCGTTGTGAGAATTCTAATGTCACTCTTGTCAGTCTGATCTATTCGCCCTTGTACCTGTGACTAGAAATTTGGTTGTCGTGTGATGTAGATGGATCACTGCCCAAATAGAAAGTCTCCATGGACATTTTGGTGTAGCTACCTTACGCCTGCATGGCTGTTATCAAAGTTCGCTTTATGCCTGCTTGTTTTCCTATACGTTCAAAAGAATTACTTTCCTTATTTCATGAGGTTCCTCGGCACCTTCTCCCAACACATTTTCGAAAAAAGATGAATCTACTTTTGGGGGTGCCGGTTGGGTTATGGCCAGGCTGTAGGTCAACTGAGGTCTTACAAGCAAGTCTCTCACTGCTAGCGTCTCCTCACCCCTCGAGTCCTATGTAGTATCTATGTCTGAAATGCCAAGACATATCCATTTTAGTCTTTTCATAAGGTTGTCCCACTGCAGAAGGTTGTGTCACTGCAGCTGGCAGCCACATGTCGGCTACCCACCGGTAGATACCCCAGCTGCCCAGGACAGAAACATCTGCAACCACTTTGAAGGGAGAACGGGTAAGTAACGTTGATCTTGTCTCAATATACTGTGGAGAATCTTCATGGAATTATTACGGTATTTTTTCTAAATGGTGCGAAATCCAAGTCTCGGTAAGTGTACTTCGTAACTTCCAGCGACATGACCTTGTTATATCTGTTGATTCTTCCCCGGGAGGTCTTTGCTGTCCCAGGAGAGTCCTCAACCAAGACACGAAAGTTTTCCGAAGTGTCGTTGAGAACAGTTCACTGCACACAGGCCACCTCTCGGAATTATCGATTCTTTCCTCGCTATGCTACGCCTTCCAGCTTTTCCAGTGGCTATATTGCTGCTGGCTGTGTCCCTGGTGCTCTCAGGTACCAGTCATGGAAGAACACTCAGCAAAGATTCACTGGAATCTCGCAGCATGGATCGCCTGGTTTTTTGCCATTTCATGATTGGCATTGTTTCGGATCGAACCAGTGCTTCTGACTTCGATGCTGATATGCAGAGAGCCAAGGCTCTGGGAATCGATGCTTTTGCATTGAACATTGGTGTGGACCCGTATACCGACACTCAGCTTGAGTATGCTTATCAGTCGGCCGCCAACAACGACATGAAGGTTTTCATTTCATTTGATTTCAACTGGTGAGCCCTCTTTTCTCTATTGAGTGGAAAAGTCACCAAAGATCAGGACGTTTGGCGGCCGGAAAGACCACCTAATTTGGGCTGCTGCACCGTCTCTCACCTCCTCTCCCTTCCGCTCTGGAAGAGCACGATCTTGGCGTCCTTGAGCATGCCGACTTAATGCTGTCGATGCAGGTATGATACCTCCCAAGGTACGGCGGTGGGCGAGGAGATCTCGAAATACGCAGACCACCCCGCCCAGCTCATCGTTGACGGAAAGGTGTTCGCTTCTTCCTTTGCGGGAGATGGTGTGAATGTCTCGGCCATCCGCTCCGCAGCTGGACAGGACATATTCTGGGCCCCAAACTTCCATCCCGGCTCAGCCAACTTCTCAGAGATCGATGCAGCTCTGAACTGGATGGCATGGCCGAACAATGGAAATAATAAGGCCCCCACAGCCTTCACGAACATAACAGTCGAGGAGGGAGATGGCGATTATGTCGCTGCATTGGGCTCCGTTGACAGATACGTCGCACCTGTGTCGGCCTGGTTCAGCACTCACTATGGTCCAGAAGTGAGCTACTCCAAGAATTGGGTATTCCCTGGTGATCTGTATGTTCTTTTCTCTCTGCCTGAACAGGGGGGCTGGCCGCCAACTTGTCCCTCCCCTCTTTTCATGCTGTTGCTAATTTCGGTATGCAGACTGTGGTTTAATCGTTGGAACGAGATTCTCAGTCTTGGTCCTCGATTTATTGAGATAATCACGTGGAACGACTATGGTGAAAGGTGAGCAAGCCCTTCTTTTGAAAATACGATCAGCGGCGTGTGGTGTCTCCCCGCTTCAGTCGCTTAGATCGAGACACTTAGATAGATGGATGCCCATCTTTTCTATGTGGTCCTCTTCTCTAAAAGCAGTTCATTGACCATACCAATCAGTCATTACATCGGACCATTAAATAGCCCACATAACGATGATGGGAATTCCAAGTGGACGAACGACATGCCTCACGACGGCTGGCTGGACGTGTCCAGGCCCTACATCGAGGCTTTCAAGGACGGCGCAAGCTCAGCGGATGACTACGTGACGAGCGACGAACTTGTCTACTGGTATCGTCCGGCTATGAAGGATCTTGACTGTGATGCCACAGACACAACAATGGTGGCTGCCAATAATGACTCGGGCAACTACTTTATGGGTCGTCCCAATGGCTACGACACTCTGGCTGATGCTGTCTTTGTCGTGGCCATGCTCACGGACGCGGGCACAATCACGGTCAAGTCAGGCAGTCACACCCAAGAGTTCGACGCTCCGCAGGGCATCTCAGCTTATCAGGTCGACATGGATGTTGGACTGCAAGAATTCTTCCTTTGGCGAGACGGGCAGACAGTGATGGCCGCGCAAAGTCTGAAGAACATCACCACCATCTGTCCGTGTGGTCTTTACAATTTCAATGCCTACGTTGGAACTGTTCCCGAGAGCTCTCCAGATAGACTACAGCCGGATGGTCTAGGATCTTTGACCGCCGGGCTTCATGTGACGACCTGCTCTGCCACGCCCTCTCTCTGGACGGTGCCAATCGCCCCGATCTGGACGCCACCCATCACGGTGTCAAATGCGAGCTCTACCACCTCAAAGACAAGTTCCGTGAGTTCTACCAGCACCACTGTGACTTCAACACCGACTACATTCACCAGCTCGACCATCACGTCAACCCAGACGTCTAACACTTCTTCTGCAACGCCGACTACATCCACCAGCTCGACCATCACGTCAACCCAGACGTCTAACACTTCTTCTGCAACGCCGACTACATCCACCAGCTCGACTATCACATCAACCCAGACGTCTACTTCTTCTTCAACACCGGCACCTACTGGAGCATGCAATGGCGGCACAGGTGATGGCAATTATCTTGGTCTTTGTGAATTTGCCTGCTACTACGGTATGTCTTTGAGAGGGACTCGATGTCCAGGATTGCACCGTCTACTCCGTTGACTTCACCCTTCCCATTCAGCTGCCTTGTTCTCTAACAAACGAGCAGGGTACTGCCCATCTCCGCCATGCACTTGCACTTCCTACGGCGAGGAAAACGATCCACCTGCCGAGACTGGCACACAAGGCTATCCGCTCGAGGGCGAGGATGACTCGTATCTCGGGCTCTGCAGCTTTGATTGCAACCATGTGAGTAAAACGAGGGGCTGACTCTTCCTCTGACCGCTCTCGCTACAATCTCCAGATTACTAACGTGAGGTCGTAGGGGTATTGCCCAAGCACCGCTTGCACTGCGACGCCTCCGACGGAGGAAGATGTCTGTATAGAGGGCCAGGGCCCTGGAAATTACGCGGGACTATGTTCGTTCTCTTGCCACTACGGATACTGTCCCGGAGTTTGTACGTGCACAGCATACGGTGACCAAGTCACTCCGCCGGCTGAGACGGGTGAAGTGGGAATCCCTCTAAGTTCCGAGGATGATTCGTATCTCGGCTTGTGTTCTTACGCATGCAATCATGGATACTGCCCCAGCACTGCGTGCCAACTTGTCTCTTGAAGGGCTGTCTAAGGACCTGGTTGTGCCTACTGTGTGGGAGCAAGCGGAGGAGCAAGCGTCAGTCTGTTTGCTTTTTGGCAGTGGAAGTCATGTGGGACCAACTCTTTTCTAAGCTCCTGATACAGTCCATACATACTACTCCGTACCTGCGGTAGCACAAATTTGGATCGGTTAGGAAATCATGGCCTGAGGATGGAAAGGAGGGGGGCTGTCTCTTTACTCTGTAGGCCAAGTATCAACGTCACCCGTACTCCATCCAACTCCACGAGACAGACCAGCCAACCAATGGACTCCTTAACAATTAAAATAATCTGGCATCGTGATAGAGACTGGTGAACGAGCGCTGGGCCTGCTCTTTTGCACCCCAGGGACCCTTCATCATTGTGACACCCGACAACTTCAGCAGGCACTGTCGGACAATGATGTATGAATTCTCATGGACATTGCCGTTTTCAGGTTCAATCCCCCTTCCACTTATTCCCCACTCGCTATAAGTAAGCATGCATTTGAACTCACTGGGCACCTTCAACAAGTCTCGGTGCGATAAATAGCCTGGTTTATGCAAACGTCTATTCGCCACGATACAAACGGATCCTGCAGAGGCTCCCGTCGAAAGTCGGACAGTCTCCGCCAAATACATTTTCTTATAGAATAAGACTATCCCATAGCGCAGAGGAGGTTATTCTCGTATGGTAGGGGTGCCACGTGTGGGAATGGTGTCTCTTCGGTATCCATTCCCACCTCCGTGAATATTCATTCTCTTATTTTTTTTGCTAGAGCTTGCTAACTCAGGATATATGCTTAAAGGAAAGACATGAGCAATTGAAAGGAAAGACATGAGCATTTGCAAAAAAGCTCAGCATGGCAAAGCCGTCTTATCTCTAGCCCCATGATCCTTGATCATACCCTTTACTCGGTATCAGCGACCTCCTCAAGGTCGACCATCGCCACGTAACCCTTCTCCCGGACGGTGCAGTTCGTGCACATGGCGTCAGTGTCCCAGTCAGGCTTGTCATTTTCCCACCGGTAAGCATGCCAGTCGACACCGTCCTCTCCAACCTCGTCGCGGCCCGTTATGGTCTTCGACTTTGACTCATAATTTCCGGGATGTCTGCCCGATGGTGGGTATGAAGGAGGATACCCTGGGGGTGGATATGGATATGGACGCCTGTATGGGGGCTGATAGGGACGACGGTATGGAGGCCGCGGGTATGGATATTTATAAGGAGGCTCGTATGGTGGTCGGTACGGTTTGTCATAGCCGCCGGCGCAGAGAACAAGGGTGAGATCGCTCTCATCTTGGCAGCTTTTCTTGTGGTAACCATCTGGGCCGTATCCTATGATGTGAATTAGTCGAGGCTAGTCGAAGGGACCACGAGGCCCTCGCGCAACTGAATGACAGGAATGACAAGGGTTGAACGAACCATCATCCCAAAATACCTTGGGGCAAGACCGATCCTCAGGCTTCAAAACAACCTTGCGGCCCGAAAATGGATGTCCATATTTGCCATACAGATCGTAATAGACATAGCCGTATCCGTCAAATTTGTAGTAGAAGACAAGTTTGTCCTTATCTTTTTCGTAGTCGTACTTTTTCTTCACAATCTCTAGAGCCACGCCGCCCTTGATGTACTTCTCGACGTACTCCTCGCCGTAGCGGATATTATAGGGGCCGTCATTGTCGTAGCCGATGGACCAAAGGAACACATCATAGGGACACTTGTTGATGACCTTAGCATAGCCACACCCAAGCTCCCCAGACAGGACACCCGCCGCAGCCGTGAGGCAGGCAATGGCGTAGTAAGTTGTATGCATCAGAACTTCCTCGGACTGACCCAGTCTTGATTGACAAGGTACGTATGAAGATCGAAGAGGACTGCTTCGAAGAAAGTGACACGACTATGGGCAAGGGTTTTATGCCATCGTCTCTTCCATAGCCACTCACCTTGTGTCGGTCTGGATCGTTCCTTTTCCCAACAGCACGTGTCAACAGGTATGGGTTTTCAGCCGCTCGAATTCATCAGGACCTCCGGCTTGACTTTCACGGTTCTCAAATCTTCCTGCGCCGGTAGCCTGTTGGACATCGAGACAGCAACTTGATAGCGCCTTCTGAGTCGTCACTAGACTGACAGCCTCGACAATGTTGATTCCCGTCTTGGTTGACCAAGGAAATTGTTGGGAACTTGCTGATGGTGACCCCGGTGGGAAACAATCCGACGGACGGGATTCCCGAGTAGCCTTCGACAGGTGGAAGAAGCATTGGTCCTGAGTCCTGATTCGATTTGGATCTTGAGGCATTTGATCTCATCTGAGCTGCCACACATGCTAAGGCCTGCATGGATTCGTAGCGGTGGTGGGTGCTCATACTTCCTCAGCTTCGATATACTTTCTTGAACCATGCCATCTGATCATTTTCTGGGGCGGTATTTCTCCTTTGGTTTAGGGAATGTCCGTTCCCGCAGCTGTGATGCCTAGTAATCCTCAGCCGTGACCCCATGACAGACTGGGACCATGATCATATGCTGACCGTCAACAAGAAACATGTTCATCCAATATCCAGTAAGTCCCCCATGGGTGGCGGTCAAGTGCTGACTTTCTCATTGATCTTCAGCTCCGAAGCACGCCACGTTAAGGGTGGTAGCCGTGGCCTCAGCCTTCAGCAACCATCGTGACACTAGCCCAACCCTCCATCCTCCGAGCCTTCGCGTTGCCTGGCATATTGTAAAGTTCTGACGTAGCGTATAGACCAAGAACATGTGGCAGCGCCGTGATGCTGCGAGAACTGTTCAGGGATGAGAACGCATCTGGAACTCTAGCTCCGAGGCCGGAGACCTGTCAAGAATTAGGCGACACTTCCTAGCCATGCACCGTCTTGCACCAGCGCGATGAGCTGTAAAATGGATTCAGGAAGGTCGTCTAGTCGAAGACAGATCGGAAATGCCGCTCGGACCAAAAGCCTCTCGTAGAGTTGCAGGAGTGAGATTTAGAACGTGAGGCAAAGCAAGGAAGATTCCAACTGAGAACGCTAACCGGCTTCACAGAGGAGGGGATTGCTGACCGCAAAAGGATGCGGTGATTGTGCATCGAACGCAAAACCTTGCAATTTATGTATGATTTTCACTTCAGTCTCACACTCTCCCCCGTCGAAACCTGGGCAAAATATGTTGTATATATCCCGCACAGTACAAGCTCGTCGCAGATTGTGCATGGTATTGCATTCAATAATGTTCAAGAGGTGGCCTTCACTGGAACTGGCAAGCAACTGCCTTGTCGACTCATTTTGCAGTAGCCTCATAACTCTACTGAAGTGGTGATGTAATTTTCCCTCGCGCCAGAACTAGCAGGACAACAACTCGGCAACTTCCGTCTCGTCAGGGGTTTGACATACCCAAGAAGGTGCTGTCCCAGCCCGTCGTCATAGACATGCTGCGGTATTCTGCAGAGATGACTTGCATATCATACATACGACATAAGAATGCCTCGATCGCAGCATCATAAGTGAGTGTGAACGAACGCACGCTAGGGGTACGCCCCGTTGTTCATCCACACTACTCCACACAGCTCGCATCACGGAAACTATCTGTAGGACGTTCAGCTCGACGTACCACGCCAATATGCCACCATCCAAGGGAAAGCCAACTGATCCTGAGCTGCGCGAGCAGCTGAAGGAGGGTGAGTATGACGCGTGTTGCTGGGGATTCTACCACTCCGGTGGACTAATAGCCTCCGGCAGAGATCAAGCAGGAGCCCAACAAATCTGGAGGAGGTGAGGGCCGGTGGTCAGCTTGCAAGGTTAGTCTCAAGACGACGGCCTGCCCCGAGTGACGCCTTAAAACTAGAGTGTACACAGTGAGCCCCGAGACTATGGAGACCGCAGGCCTCGAAACTCGCCAAGGAAACTCGCCAAGGAGTACGAGAAGCAGGGAGGCGAGTATGAGCACGAGCCCGGGTCGAAGAACGAACCCAAGAAGGGTGATCCGGAGCCGAAGAGCAACAGCAAGAAGAAGGCAGAGACCGAGGACTGATTCCGCCGGAGTATCCGTTGTCAATTTTCCCAGGACATAGATGCGTCCTCATCTCTTTTCAAACCCAAGACGCTCCAAGATCAAAATGCACGCAGTTCCAACGCCTACTCCCGTAAAATGCCACTGCTTGCTTTCTAGTCACAGTTGGATCCAATGCTTCACAGCTCACTGATCTGCCGGCCATACTTCCATCATGTCAAGCCACTCCAGCGCAAACGCCGTTGTGATCTTTGCCCAGTCCCTCGTCGTAGCCATATCTAAGTGCGCCCCATCATCTTTCATCGTATGCCAGACCCACGGGAAGGGCGACGGGATCAAATGCAGAATATCGACGCCCCTTGCCATGAATGGCTGATGATCGTCGCCTACTCGGGCTGGTCCGAACTGGCTGGTCATCTTGTCCGAGTCTAGGAGAAAGGGGGTTGGCGGCTTTGACTCCAGCAAGCCCAGGTCGCGCATGCGCTGCTCAATCTTGGCCATCGCACGGTATGCCCAGTGTGTGGGGACAAAATAGGAAGGGATCGATGGGTCGGAGGTTCCGAGGAGGTCGAGGAGGACGAAAAGGCTGATTTGATTCAGTCGGTTCGGGAAGTTGGCGACTGCCATGGTCGGCTCGTTTTCCCATGATTCTGCCAGCGACCTCGGAGGATGTCAGCAACTTCTATCATGACGGTAGGCCGGGGACGGTGCCACTCACCTTGCGCCGTAGAGGGAATCCGTGTCCGTCCAGGACACAAAAGCCTCCTCGCCATCCAGCAGGACTATCTGCACGCCCATATCCATCTCCGGCGACCCGCCCAGCTCGCCCAGGGCCACCATCTCGTCATGCATCTGCGTGAGGTATTGATCGATGCTCCTCGCGACATGCATCAGCACCGCGCACGGCACGGCACTGTCCGTCGCGCCGATGAACCCGTCGGGCGTCAACTTGCTGTCGAAGTGCGCGACAAGCGTCAACAAATTGGCCTGTCCCGCGGTCGTCCACGGCGGCTCCCTCTTGAAGATGATATTCCGGAACGGCACATTGTCTAACTCGGTTATCGGTGTCTTGCCCGTGGAATTCTGCCACTCGACCGACCACTTGGGCAGCTCGCGCTGGAAGAAGTCCACAAAGTGCTGCTGGACCTTCATGGAGCCCTCCGAGCCGGGCACGCGCGGTATGAGGATCGGAGCGAGGAGCGCGCCCTTGTCGATGTCAAAGTCATCGCCTGGGCCAGGGATTGCACGCAGGAAACTGTCAGAGAGAGGCTTGTATGCGGCGGCGGTGACCACGAGAAGGAAGAGGGCCAGCATCGAGGAGAGCTGGCCCAGCACGAGAGGACGGTTCATGGTTCTGGCGGATTTCGGCAGTCCGCTCGTTCCGTCATGCTCATGCTGTCAACACCGACGGCGGAAGCTCCTAGAACAATTCAATTGTTCGAAGGTAACGGGAGTCAACGGGAGTTAACGGGAGGTGTGTCGAGTTGCCCGGAGCGCTCGCTGCCGCTGAAGACACATGCACTGTCTGAGCTCAATTTCAGAATCCCTGTTTTAGGTATTTTGGCCCGGGTAAACCTTGGGAGGTGTAGCCATCAGATTTAGCCTCAGCATCCCTGCGTTGGCGTGGATGACTAAGACATACCCCTGCCCTCAACCTCCTTCCTGCAGCCACAACTTTGCAATGCGGCGAAAGATTCGAGCCTCAACTGGCCTAAGCACATGTTCCTACGACTCCAGGGTATACCTAGATACTGTTCAAGTTTATGAACTTCGCTTGGACTCTCTCCCCGCTGCTAAACCCTGATCGAAACGCTGCATCTAACTCTTGTCTCTGGCGATAACACTTGTCCCCTGGCACCTCTTCCTGAATCACTGCTATACCACGTCCCTACCGGAGAGCTGGACCACGGTGGCACTTGATCGAAGGGCAAATTCAAATAGTCGATTCCGTCTCGGTAAGCGGGCATCCAAGACCAGGAAGGTGGTGAGGGCACTCCGTGTGCCACCTTCTGCCGTTCATTGCAATGGAAGTTGATTCGCTCTAGACTGGCCTCGTCGGAACCTCTGCACCATAGCAAGCTTCGCCGTAACAAACCTGGGCTATCGTCGTCAAGGACGCCAAATCCTCCGTGTAGGCCAAGACTGTGTATCAATGGCTTCTCGAGGCCCGCGATTGCTGTCGGACGATCCTGTTGGTGAGAAAGTCCCAAGCGGGAGTAGCGCATATACAGATCCTGGTAAAGACGAATTTTGCCTCCACGAGAGGATTCAATAGCAACTTTCGGAAAGGCTGGGTCTCCGAGAAACGAAACGAGTGTGCTTGGAAATCTCAAGTAAGCGAATGGTTTTACACAAGTGAAGTGGTTTGTCTGCCTTGGCTTACTTGCTCATCCTAGTCATCGTTTCGCATTGCACTTCGCATCCACACTCCCAGAATGTCTGCTCAGAGGTGAAGTAGATGCTACGCCGTGCGAGAGCTCTTTCTTGTCGTACCTACCCACACTAGTTCAGAGGGCTTTTTAAAATGTATCGGTCGAAGTCGTCAATGAATTCGCCAACATGTACTGCTGGCTTATCGCTCAAGCCCCCAAGATGTCAATCGAGTTTGCCTTCCTACGTAGGTTTGAGGAGACCACCTTCTTGGCCCTTTGCGGAGCTTGCGGCAAGGACACAGTAAGCTTGGCTGAGGACATCTTCAATACGTTTAGCCTGTTTGGAGAAGTCGCCTTCGGGGCCCTGAATAATTCAAATAGAATCAATCCATAAGTATTGGATCCCAAGTTTTCTGGTGATCGTAATTGCATCCCTGAATATTGCCGGTAAATCGTTAAATTTGATGTTCCGTTTGGGTATACTCTTCCACGTTGTTTATGAAGGTACAAAAGTGTGGTGGTTCCCCCCATGGGTGCGAGAGTGCTAAGAGGTACTTCACGATGTCATCCCGCTGCGTCTCGTACAATTTCACTGTCGGGTTGGCCCCGGATCCGACGTCAATAACCCTTGTCGGTAAGGAGAGATTACCAGCTGATTCGCAACATGGACGCTGGTCGTCGCAATCATTGAGCCATTGTCGAAGGGTCTCCACATGGGTATGATATCCGGCTTCTGGGAGGGAGTACAGGAAAGCCCACCTGTAGGTGAGGGATAGGCCTTCGACCATCGGGAGCTGTCCATTTTAGATGTTCGTCAGTAGGATACCCAAATACTTGTACGATTATCTCTATTGGCTGGCACAACACTAGCTTGCATACCTGGCTCCTGAAAAATGCTGAGAACAGGAGGATATCTTCCGTTGACTCTGATGTTGGACCCTAGTCTGTCTAAGCAAATTTTGGGGGAGACATGGACGATCGGTCGCTTGCATATGGTCCATTTCATGTGGCATAAATCACTGCCGATGGGTTGATTCTTCAGGTCTGACAATGTCTCCTCAATTCTGCATGGTCGTGCCGAAACCCCCATTTTCTTACATTTCGGGCACAGCCTTGCTGCGGTTAAGGACTGGGGATTCATCCCCAGTGTCTTTAGTACTGCACCCATATTACTCACCGAGAATTCCCATATGTCGTTGAGCTAGCGAGGATCGTTAGAGTGCGACTATGTTTCCTGGCAAGCGACTCAAGCGACTCGAGGAAGAAGAAAACCTACAGGCTGTTTCTCGTCAGTAATCCCTAGATTTGTTATGAAACGACAGAATATGCCTGATCTTACCGGCTTTAAGAGGCTTCGATATTAGTCCTTTTTATAGGCCGAATCAAACATATCACCAGTACACCATTATCAAGGCCTGGATCGTCGACAAGAAGTGACATACATGCTTAGTTATAGATGAATTGTTAATTCTGGAGTCATGTTTCTGAACATAGGACGAGTGATGGTAGACTTACAGTCTACGACATTCACTGTATTAGTGGTCTGCTTTCCTTAGAATAGCCGTCTCCCAGCCGTGTCGTCTTACATACTAATTGAACCATGTCAATTACGTCAAAAAGCTTGCAGTGATCTAATAGAAAACACCTAAAGCCATACAGAGAGTGACAAACTTCTAGTCGCAAGAGACTATGGATTGCGGCTAGAATGTTGTTGGCAGGAAAGGGGTGCATGAAAATGTGACTTACTTCCTGTCCCGGGGCTGCTTTGACGGTTGGAAAGTTCATGTTGGGCAATAGGTGTGGAGGAGGGATCGAATCGACTGGACCCCTAAAACCGTTTTCCAATATGCTTGGGAACCAGTAATCATGGTCCGACTTGTTTTCCCTCAAAATGACCGTGAGTGCATGCTGTAGGTCCTCTGCATTCGCATGGTAACCAGCCGGAGTTGGAGTGGAACTGCACTTCGTCCCGAACGTTGCAGTGTTGGATGAAAGTGGTACCACGAGTAGCATTGACTTGACGATCTTCAGAAGATCGCCAATTGCTGTTGTTCCAGTATGTTTAAGGTTTTGACCAATAAATTCCATGCATTCATTGACATTGGGATGCACATGGGCACAACGCCGTTGTCCATCAATCTCTTCCACCACCCAGTACCTACGTACTTTTGTTCCCGAAGGCTTTGTTTATGTTGTTGTTGAACTTTCTGAGCTCCTTATAGCCGTACAAAAGCCATATGAGGAGTTCCAGTATCACACAGCCAATAGACCAGTAATCATACCGTCGAGATCGTGCTGCCTTAGTCTCTAGTATGACTTCAGGCGGTTCGTATAAAGGATTCCCGTAGCGAGTGACTTGGTCCTCGGAGTCCAGTCTCATCAATGTGATATTTAGCTAGTTCCGTCATACGGCAGCTGTTTGCTGTTATGGTGACCACGGGCGTCATCGTCCGGCCCCGACCGCCCGAAGACAGTTGGCACGGTGGTAAGGGGATGCCGGAAGAAAGGGTCCGACTCGTCTTTCTTCTTCTTAGCGCGTTTTGCAAACTTCGGGGTTCTTTGTATAGTATAGTAGACGTCGTCATACGTCTCGGGCATGCGGTCGAATTTGTATCATTATATCATGCGGATGCTGTCGCAGACAAATTCTGGCTCGTGCGGAATGCCTTTCACTTCGATCCAGTGCTCGCCGCGAGTTGGGAGCATAAGCTCTCAGATAGCCGACTGCAGCTCGACTGCAAGGTCGTTGAAGTTAGCCATGGTGGTGGGGAACGCGTGGTGTCCATGTTGCAAATCTGTTGTGATGCTTTGCTCTACCTCGGAATGAAGCTGAGACGTGATAATTTTGACGCCTGACCCAGGGTGCTTGATTACCTATTAATAGAGCACTTGTTAGGGGATGGCAGGCGCCTCTAAGCGCCTCTGGAGATAGGACCGCCAGCCTTGCTGCCGTACGGCTTTGAAACACTACATTTGTTTATTCTATACTATTAGCCTGTGGCGCAAGATGGACTAAATGTAATGATTTGTCTTCCGGACTATCAGCAACTCCACTGACCGTACTGAACAGCCATGACTACACCATCTATGCAGAGCCATGGACAGTCTTGATTCGCTCGGTATACTCTCTCAACGTCTCACCAGCAAATTATGACGGGTACCTAGGTATAGAGTAATGGCGGGCCCGGCAACGACAATAGGGTACTTAGAATTCTCACAGGCCCGGCCTGGGAACTGTTTTCCGCACTGCAAACGTCGACGCAGCTAGTTTGACAGCAAACAAAATGCTATTTCCAAATTCAAGAGAGCCACCTATAACGGCTCCATCATCAGGGCAGGCACTGGAAGTCTGCAGCTTCAGCCTCTGTGACTTGCTTTAATAATTCATCACTCATGTTTCGTGCAGCTATCACGCTCACTACCTTACAGATTCCAAGATTGCCTCTCATGATCCATAGGGATAATAAGGTTCCAAACAAAATTGGCTGGCAGTAGCTGACCTAAAGTTCAATCTTGACCTGTCGTCGATGTTGATGGCCTCGGTGACCATGATACTTAGGTAGGCTGGCTCACAAAGTCAGCCAGAGCATAACCAATGATCCCAGAAAGACCGCATACCGCACTCGTGTAGACGATGTGGTATTAGTCCAACTGGAGCCATTGATCTGGCGGTTGACTTGGTCGCCGAACTCTCCAATCACATTCCCGCGTGGCCAGTACTCGCAGACGAGGTACCATCCCCGGGTGCCACAAAGTCGACTGCCACAACCCACATTGGTAGTGTTCTTCCACACGAGCTGAGTGAAATGGCCTGTCTCCTCACTGAAGTTCGGGTCGTCGTAGTTGTACTCCTTCACCTCTGCAGCCCCTGTACCACCTCATGTTAGCCATCATGCTCAGGTGACATGGCGACCTAGCCTAGACTGCATGCGCTATGCTTCTGTTGCGACCGGTTCGAAGGCATAGGAGCATTTGCTAGGCCAGATGACAAGCGAACTCTCATTCAAGGCAACATCTGGCAAAATCGAGCGGGTGCTTACTTACACATTTCCAAGCAGCTAGTCGCTTCAGCACAGCCGAGTGCCAAGTTCTCACCGTACGGTCCACCTGAGTGTGAGAAGTTACACTCGGTACCGTCGGTGAAATTGTCGGGTCCCATCGACCGCAGGTAGGATGAGGAAAAGTCTGCCAGAGTCTGATTCCAGGCGAGGGCGCTGGCGTTGAATTCCTGGCGAATGAAGTTGGTGCTGTTGAGGACAGCAGAGACAAAGGTGGCGTTGTCCGTGAACTGTGGCACGTTTGATGGTATGGTTGGCGGGGCTGTAACGATGACAGTGACAATAGTTTCTGGTGAGGTGTGGAAGATGGTCGCGGTGGACACCTCGGGGTGGGGAGACGCAGAGACGAGCCCGGCGAGAATGAGGCAGAGACCTCCCGGGCTCAGTAAGAACTGCATCATGTCGATGTTTTGGGGATTTTCAGGCTCCGGGACAAAGTATCAATCAGCGCCAAGGCTGGCCCTGACGAGAATGGGAAAGCAGCGGTTTGCAGACAGATGAGGCCGTCTTGTGGACACTGCCTGTGACTCCAGCGGGAAGACGTCGACATTGGCCCATGGTGCCTTCCCTTTGACAACCAGAACTTCAGCTTCGGAAGTTGCCATTCAATACTTTCCAGGACTTTTCCAGGACTTTCTTGAGAAGGAGCCACCGTTACGGGAGGGATTGGTGAACACAGAGCTCCTTGAAGACGAAGCGCCATGACGTCGGCGGTAAGAGACACCGAAGGTCGCATTCACGGCCACCTGCAACCGTCGGCCAATCAGAATCATCGTTTTACTCACAGACTCAGCAGGGCAGTTCAAACTGGCAAAAGGATTGGTGGCAGAGACTCACAAACATATCCTTCAGATATAGTGTGACAGCATATACTTGGAACATTCAAGGTTGTGGGTAGTATTTGTCGCGTGCGTCCCAAGACGGAAAGCCAAGCCCCTTCCCCGGGGCTGAGACAAAGCAAACTTGAGAGATCCAGAAGTCAATAACACCAGATTGAGGACAAATTGGACGCGCTCATGGTGAAGAATGATCATGGTGAAGAATGATCATGGCTTCTCGGTCTCGGCATAAAACACCTCTTATTTCGTTATTCTGAAGATGTCAAATGCATCTAGAATTCAGAGCTTTCGAACGTACTTAAGGGAAGAAAGCTTAGCTAACGACTTGTCTGCAAGAAGCATACGATCTCCCGTTGTACCGCATACCTAGCGCCCCAAGGGTACTTCAGTTCCAAAGCCGCCTATGCAATTCACGGAAGACCCTTCTTGTAACCGAGGATAGCAGAAGAAGTCGAGTTTTGATACCTCAGCGTGAAAGGAATCACCTTCATGGCGTTGTAATCCTCCGCACGGTCCGGGTTCCCAAACAGCTTCAATACCCTCACAAACAACCCATACAGCCCCTCTGGAACGACAGAGCCATCCGCCAACATGCCGTTGAATCCCACCTCGAGATAATCGCGGTTTACATACGTCTGAGGATACCCGTACACGCTTCCCGCCGTCTTATTCCCAAGCACAGTGGTGATGGAGCCGGTATAATTGGCAGACAGCGGGATGACATCCGCGCGGATGAGAGCGCTGGCTAAATTGAGCTGGAGTTGTGCCGACGGATAATCGTAGTAACCACCAACGATGAAGTCGTCGTCGAGCGGCCTAGTGGGGTACGGCACAGTGAAGCTGGCATTGCCGTATTTGCAGTAATCTGCCTGGTACGGGCCACCGCAGCCGAGCATGCTACTGCTGTGGTCCAGGTTCTCGGCATCGTAGAGGCTGCCGGCAAGGCCGAGGTAGGGTATTGTGAGATTTGTTCCGTCACTTCCGTTGATCGAGATGTATCCGCTGTAAACAGGCAGGCACTCTTCAAGGATCTCCTCGCCGTCGCCTGTGGGTGGTAGCGGTGTCACGGTGACGATGGCACGCTGTTTTGGTCGGAGGTTTATGATGGTCTCGGAAAAGTTCATGTCTGCATGTGCGGCGAAGATGGGATTCGGGAAATAGGCGGGCTCTCCACTTTCCGCTGTATGGTCCAACACGTACATGCCGAGAGCCGGAATGTGCCCTAACTCGTAAGTTATGGTGTCCGATCCGTAGTTCGAGATAACAAAGTCGACGCTGCGTGGCGAGTGATCTGAGTCGTTGAATGAAATGCTCGAT
This sequence comes from Juglanconis oblonga, assembly GCA_003012965.1. Classification (NCBI taxonomy): domain Eukaryota; kingdom Fungi; phylum Ascomycota; class Sordariomycetes; order Diaporthales; family Juglanconidaceae; genus Juglanconis; species Juglanconis oblonga. The sequence continues at coordinate 20,080 of MUZH01004260.1, read as the reverse complement.
TTGCTCAGGAGTGTAGTGGTGTATGCCGCATCGTAAGCCTGAATCATGCCAGGGCCTTGCTGAGGGACGGGTGCGAGATCCCGCAACGATCCGCCGCCGTCGTTCCACAGATTGGCTTTGGCTGTGCTAGAGAAGAGGTTACTCAACAAGAGAGGATTCAGTTCAATATCTCGGATTTGTGACACAAGAGCATAGACAGCAGCAGCGAAAGGGGTTGCCATGGATGTACCAGATAGAACTGCATATCCTCCTTCGTTGAGAAGGAAGGTTGATAGAATGTTACCACCAGGCGCTCCTATGGTAGGATAAACGTCCAAATCCCAGGTTGGACCCCAGCTAGTATAGTAGCTCACGAAGCCTCCGGTGAGATTGTTCTGTACTTGCAAAAAGGCGTTTTCGGATGCAGATGGATCAGTAAAGGTGAGCTGAATGTCCGATCCGCTGTTGAGTGCCTCCACCCAGGTAGCTCCGAGTGCAGCAGTGACAGTCCCTGAACCATTCAGAGGGGTGTTTCCCTCAGACAATCCATATAGGAAGAGCTCAGGAAGGCTACCAAAAGTCAGCATGTGTTGTTGAAAGCGTGAGAAGCTTGTTACCCTGAAGTGTCATCGGCATAGAACACAATATAGCCTGCATTCCGGGCTATGGCATTCGTCGCCTTCACTTTAGCATCACACCCACCAAGCCGGATCAAGACTGCATATCCTAAGAGATCAGGGGTGTCATCCGATAGGGTTGTGCAAGCATCAGCAGCGACATTGGAATCGTTGCTAAGAGCCTTGAGAGGGAGTGTAACGTTATGAAAGTACGGCTGTGAGGGCATCCATCCAAAGGAAATTTGTGCTTTTGAGTCCGTGCTGCCAGTTCGACATCCTGAGGTGATTTCTTTATAGGATGCTTTGGGTAGCAGCCAAGGTGTGACCGCGTTGTCGAAGGAGGCAACAGCCGTGACGCCCTCTCCATCCGCTGCATTGCTCGCGCTGAAAAGACCCGAAAATCCTGCATTTCCGGCTGCAATGGTGCATGGAACTCCTGCCTGCATTTAGCTGCATTAGCATCCTCCACGTCCAACTGCTTCTTGTGGACAAGCCTGAGCGGCTGAAACGTGCGCCCCCTCCCCCCAACAGGAGAGTCACTTTGACACGACTCAAATGTCTTTTGTGTCGTTGCATTGAGGGTTTTAGACACTAAGAAACTTACATCAACGACTCGGCTGGCGACTACGCTCCATGGGACCTCACTCCAGCCAATCTGCCCGCCAATGGATGCCGTAATGATGTCGCTTCCATCTTCGTAGGCCCGAGCGCTGCGCAGCTGTCAGCTGATGGTTACAATGATTGCAATCTTTACCTAGGTAACCTCCAGGATTGATTTTTGCGCAAGGGAGATAACATAAGAACTTACAAGGCCGCAATCAAGACATCATCTGTGGTTCCAAACGATTGACAGCTGAAGACCTTGTACATTCCCAGAATTGCCCCCGGAGCAACGCCAGTGAAATTCATCTTGTTCGGTTGCGCTGCGATGATTCCGCTCACGTGTGTTCCGTGGCCGATGCAGTCATCATATGGGTCGTCGTCGGGCGTCGGGGATCCAAATCCGGACCAATAATCACCAACGAGGTCATAGCCATACGCTATGAGACAACCCCTTCCAAAGCAACCGCCAAGGGCAGGGTGCAGGTAGTCGACGCCCGTGTCCACGATTCCGATGCGGATCCCGTCCCCAGTGTCTGCCCAAGCTCTGATATCAGCAGGTACGCAATATTTGGATGATACGGACATGAGTGCGGGATAAGATATCCACACGAGTGGCTCAGGAAGGGGCAGGACGCGTGTATACGCAAATCGGCCCAGGGATCAACGTACGGCCTTCAGCGTGAAGCTTATCGACTTGAGCCATCACGTGGGTCGAGAACGTGTCCTTCTTATAAGTTGCTTCTTCTTTTGAAATAAGCGTGTCCTCGATAATCGTGATAGGGCCGTTAGGGTTCGCCATGACGTTCTTGCGTTGAAGTTCGGGAATCGTATAATTACGGAGTGGCCACATTTGCTTGACAGCTGACATGGCTGAGATCCTGGACGCATGCTTATGCTCGGCAATAACATCGGTAATCTGGAATGAAGCGCCTTGAAACAGGCTGTAGTTCAAGCTCATCCGTGGTGCGGTTGAGATTCCGTTGACATGCAGGCTGGCGTAGAAGGAGGTATTGTCCTTGATCAATGTCAGCATAGGTTGAGAGAACTCCAGATAGGTGGGAACAAACATGACCATCCGCAAATTCCACAAGGTACATTCCTGGAATGATGTTGTTAGCCTGAGATAAATTGAGAGCGGCAGAGGGTTTTTGAAGCATGGCAGAACGCTGCTCGAGGATGGCCGAAGGTCCTTCAAGAACGGCCGAGGGGGTTTGAAGAATGGCTTTCTTCTTCGCCTCCACCAAAATAATGCCCAGCAGGGCCGCGATCTCGAAATTGAGACGCATCTTGTGAACAACAATGCTGCCGCAGCTGTGAAGGAAGTTGATGCACAGTAGGTGCTTGATGCATGTTGAAAATTCCGGACGACGACAGAAAGATCTCATCAGCTTTATATAAACACCTCTTTCCGGGCTGCTTATCCCATTTTTGATTCATTCACGGTTATCTGTAAGCGAATTTGTCTCAACTTTGGTCGAGACCCCACCTTTTCAATTTATACACGCCTGCCGTACTTTGCCGACTGCTTCTAAAAAACGTAGCAATCCTATTCCGAGAGGCTGCAACTGTCTGTAAAGATGTATTAGAAGACCTCGGGAAGTTTGTACTAAAACTCAGCTGCGTCGTATAGACTGCCTATAGGCGCTGGGAAGTTGTCTGTAGAGGCGTCTTAGAAGGCCTTAGGGAGTTCGTCTCTACCCTTACATACGATAGGTAAGATATTTTGAAAGTATTTTACATATTATACAATAAAGCTATATAATTTTACATGCTTTATTGTCAACTTTTAGGACTCTGATAGTCCTACATCTACCGTACAAGCGAGAAGTGGGTCGCGACCAGAATTCAGATGAACCGCCTTTTAGACAACCGCATCGTTTTGAACATTGGAGCAAACATCGACGCCTTCAAAGGCGTATTTTCCGACAGCTCTGTTGGCAACATGTGAATCTCTTTCAACGGTGTGGGGCCTTGACCGTCTTTCACCGGCGACGAGCAACCAGAGAGCGCCTTTGTGATGGAAAGTCAAGACCAGCTCGCCCACTCACTGAGACTCGGAAGAAACAGTTGCCCAGGTTTAAGAAGCGGAGTCCATGCAATCATCTTCTGAACTTGTACAGACTCCGTCCCGGGATACACCCGTATGTTCAGAGTCCGCCCCGTTCCGGCGGTGGCGGAAGCATAATAGCATTTAGTGACACCGAGCCTGTCTGGACGTACAGCCCCGTCGTAGCCGCGTGCAAACAAGAGCAGCCACTTGTAGTTGTTCATGATATATTCCTCTAAGCAGATTCAAGTTTGAGATCCGTCGAATTCAAGCTCGACGTCGAGAAGTGGGGCAGCGGTGAAAACTCCGGGGCGTTAGAGTGAGCTGTCAGCTGAGAGCTGGATACAAACAAGGGCGTCGGCCTCACGGCTGCTGACGAAACTGGTAGAACACATAATTGCCTCTTTTGCGGGGCCCGCTTGAAACGCTGGTCATGAAGCTTCCTCGGCTTCTTGTTGCGGACTTGGGCGTGGGTGACGAAAACTCCTGATCTCCGGTCTGCAAGAAATTGGACGTCCATGGGGTTAGGGTCGATTATATAAGCATGCCACGCTGCTGCCTGTTGAAGTGGTCAGCGCGCTCCTCGATTCCAACCTCACTCCGCTCTCTCACCATCCACACCTCCCTCCATCTGCATCACCGGTGGCATCACGACAGCTGAACGGGGACTAAATTCCAACGGAGCATCCCCCCTGTATTCGAGGGTCTCACGAACTTTGCGCGGTCCATGTACAATGCTCTCGGATGAACCCGCCATGGTCGCCCTCGCGGAGCGTTGATGATCACAGCACATGTTGTGGCGACACTGGCGAGTAGTCGCAAACACACGGATGCGGCACTGAGTCTACATCCGACGGCATGGAAGAATCTTTTTGAGCTACGGAAACACGTTCTGTGGCAGGTTGTCAATCTTGCAGGGTGACACACTCAGAACCTCAAGCAAACCACCACACGTGCGACTGAGACTGCCCTTCCCTCGGCGTCATGACATATTCCTACCGGACAGCCGAGATCACATCACGGAGACATAACGATCGGACCCCGTCCACCTTTGCCTCTCCTTCTTGGAACCAGCTCTCGACCACTTTCAAGTCCACCGTCATCAAGAGGGGGCCGACTGGAGGCCCCGCGAATGTGAGCGAGCGCTGCCCCGACTTGCGATGGATGAGTCAGCATGGCTTAGTCGTCCCATCAGCCTCATCCTTCACCATTCACCAAACCTGAGGACATGCGTCGGCACCGGGGTGATGAGCTTACGTTGAGAATCCATCTTTGCTCGGCCTTCCTGATACCTGATATCACTTGGTTGACAACATGCACAGAAGCCGCTGCCTCCCTTCATAGGTTCAAGCTCAGGAGTCTTGAGCCTACCAATTTGAGGTGTCATTGGTGGCGACGGCAGGGCATCGGCCCCATCATCAAGGTAGGCCCAGCGCACATGTGTCGGAGTACCTTCAGCTTGCCGCGAAGGTTGAAGCTGAGGCCTTGATGAGGAGAAGTGCGCCTGGCTGTCCACGGCCGCCTGATAGGAGTTGACACCCCGGACTCCAACACTTGACCAAGGGGTGGGTGACCAAGGGTATTCCGTTGACAGAACAATGTCAGTGACCTCTTCAAGAGGGTCCCTCATACCACTTCGAGGTGGGGAAAGTCTTCTTGGACGGTGTGCCCCCGTGTCTCTTCTCCTTGACTGGTGTACAGGTCGTTGCAGGTAGGACGACTGGTTTGAAGTGGGATTAACAGAAGACCCATAGGCTGGGTATGCAAGGGCCAAGTGGCCTGGGTTGTATGACTGAGAGACCATGGTGGTGCAGAGTTTGGGATGTAGGACGAGGATGCCCAGCAAGGGGACCCTTCACTGGTGTAGGGCTATGGGGTGAAGGGGGGTGGTTTCCAAGGGGTCAAGTGGCCCGGGAGTTGCTCTGCTAGATGGTTCCTGGCATTGCTTGAAGATTCCAGATGATATCGGCCACCTTTTGGATGGATTTCAAAATTGGTCGATGAAGAAGAGAGGAGTACAGAAAAAGTGGGTGAGGGGGGATGTGGCTTTTATACGTGGTCAAGAGGTGGGAGGATCTGGGGCCAGCCTGACCAATCACGACCCTCATGCGCCTCGACCATCCCTGCCAACAATCGACCTCCCTCTATGCACCTCCGGCACACATAACCCCTTAGACCGCCTGTCCATCAGGAGCCTCTCGTCCAGGAAAGTCCGACCATCGCCTGGTCAGGCGTGTCAAATCGAGCATGTAGTCAGTCGCATCTGATCTGGGCTCACCAGGGAAGTCTTCCTGGTGTCAACAACTCAGCCTTGTCCCTCTTGGTGTCTCTGAAGGACCAGATCGTGGTCTTCAAGCCTCAATTGTTCACCATCCATCTCCAGAAGTCATCATTGCCAAAGTTCGCATGGGCTCCAAAGTCGAGATAGTTGCTCTTTTTCATAAACGTCTCAGCAGTTGACACCAGCGCCTGGGACGACGCCACGAGCCAGGTGGCCAGCTTTCTCCAGACTCCACCTGCTACTGACAGACTCGACGTGCAGATCGATAGCACAGGTTGTGATAAGTAGTATCGGAGGTAGAGCCTATGTGACGGGCTGTGTCGGCGTGCACAGACAACTGTATATATGTTAGTAGTTCCTCACTGCAACCTCGGAGGAGATATTTATCCTGACCATCACTGTCAACATCCTCGATCAATACACATTGAACTGAAGCACTGCAGTTCTCTATGCTGTTCATCAAGCTGGCAGCTCTTGAAATCCCGCTGCCTTGTGTCGTCAACTTCAGGGTATGGCCAGGGGTCGGTGCAAGCATGTTTTCATGATGAGCCGAGGACTGTACTGGGTCAAATATGCTGGCGCTCTTTTCCCCAGGTCCCCCCTCCCCCAACCTCTCTCTTTTTCTCGCTGTCAAAATCCTCATAAGAATTGGTTTCCAAGCTTGGCATAGTCCTTCAAGTACCCAAATCAGAACACAAGTGTTGAACAACAAGGCTGCCGATCAACAGCATATCGTGGGTATTACCCCTTGACCTCTACTTGAGCCATATAATCCATAATGCTGAGATCTTTTTGGGACACTTGAAGGTGGACTGTCGCTGACTCACCATCCTTCATCATGTGTTCCTCATGGACACGTAAATGACAATCCCGCACCTGAAGGCCCGTCTTCTGGGCTGGGAATGCCAATGTACAACTGGGCCACCTAGTGCCTGTCAAATTCACATATGCTGGCCACAGTGCAGTTCACGTACCTGTTGGCTGTGGCTCTGCATAGCGCTCGGGAGGTTGGAGGTTTGGGAATGCTGCCTACTTCGTGGGTGAACTGAGTGACATCCGCAGGGATGCTAATGCCCGGCATCTGCGATGAAATTCTTGCACTTTCCAGCCACAGCCTTGCTTAAGGGTCTATTTACTCTATTCAAGGTAGCTCTAAAGTTCCCGAATGCGGTTCAATTGGTATTATAGGACTTGACGACCCCTTGGATGATAATAATGGTTGGCTTTGCAAACATGGTAGACCCCTGTTTTCACCTGTGTCGTTGGGCTGAGTCGGTGCTAAGGGAGCGAGGGTGGTCACTAGCAACCAAAATAGTGAAGCAGGACAGCTGAAATTGCATAGCGGATTCCATATATAGTAAGTAAAACACGGAATGGGTTTCAAGTGTTCTTGTTGCGAGGAGATGGTGTTCAAATGAAATTATTGAGGTCCTAGGTGTTGGCATAAGCAGTCGTTTGAACCTGGACAAAGGGTCCCAAGTTTAGGTACCTACCTACCTACCTATAGTTATGTAAGTAGCCGTAAGTGCCTGCAATACAATACGGTACACTGCGCGATGGACTCATTTGTAACGCTGATCACAAATCCAACCCTCAAACCGTGTTGAACCTGAATCAAACCACCTGGAATCGGCGACAGTTGTTTTCAGTAGCAGCTTGGCTATTCAACTTGAGGGGAACTCATGACTTTGCATCTTCCTGATAATTTTTTTAATTTTTTTAAATACACAATTATACGTGTGCAACTGTCTCAGGGCAAGCCCCTTTCTAGATACATAAATAGCATCTACTCCATCCGTCCCTTATTAGCGGTCTCTTCTAATCAGTCGACCGGTATCAACAACATCTTTTCTTTTAGGGCTCTCTCATCATGGCCCACACCATATGTGGCTCCGTCGCACCCCACTTGCTGAAATCTGTCACCATCACCTCTAGGTCACGGAATTGATGCTTCAGGTACAACCCGTGGGCTAACATGGATGCGTCGAGGTAAATCGGGAGGCCCTTTTCCTCTGAGTCCTCGATGCAGCGTCGTAACAGCATAGAGCCTGCGCCACGGCCCTGGTGCTTCGGATCGGTATGAAGTAAAGCAAAAACTGTCACTTCATAATCAGTCTAGCTACACACCAAATGATGTACAAAATCCCACCGCTGGGTTGTTCTTTCCAGACTTACACACATGGGGCTTGTCGCCTACATGTTTCGGCTTCAACTTGTCCAGACGACCGAACAAGAGTTCACAAGCCTCTTCATTCGCCCCTGGTGGGAACTGCCTCGGCGGATTCGGTTTCGGCGGATTGCTGGCGTCGTAGACGACCCTGTGTCCCTTGTGAGTTCGGTGATCTCTGGTTGGAGGTCAAGGAACAGGTAGTTGAAATGCACCATTTCGAGAACGCGATCATTTGCTGCCCTTCCTCCAACTCAGTATCGATAACTTTGAAACAGAAAGTACTTGGCTCCTTAGCCTCCTTCTTGAAACCCTCGGCACGGGAATGGTTAACATCTGGAGGCAGAGTTCCAGGGAAGAGAATTGAGTCTGTCTCGAGTGGACTGTAGGCATCGCGCTCTATCACAGCCGCCCGGTACATGTCGGCATCCTCGGCGGGGAGTCTTTTGAGAGGCATATTGGTCTAGCTTTTATCATAATGAAAGAGCCTCTCCTTCAGATCCCTAGTGAAGATAAAAGAAGGGACCAGGTCAGCCTATATACCTAGGTCCCTTGGCATTTTTCAAGGTCCGTAAGCTGTATGGTCTTCTTCACACACATACTCTTTCTCTCCCACTCTCGGTGAGATGAGTCACCCGGTAAGATAAGTCACCAGGTGAGGTCCCCCCCCCCCCCAAAATTACCCAAGTAGTTTAACCGAATGTACTATAATCTTTCTTGGAGGGGCCCTGGGGGGTTAGGGTTCATACGTCGTTTCGGCAATCTCGGTCTACTAGAAGTACCTACCTCTTGGTGTTTTTTTTATTTTGTTAGGTTTAGAGACGGGCGGCTACCAAACATTTAAGAGAAGCTAAAACAACCAGATGAACTAGTCAAGAAGAACGTATCATTTGCAGTATGTGGTAGCGCTGTCAGACAGCCGGCCTACCTCACCGCACACGACGAAATAGGATATTCTCCCCCTCCAAGTCCTCATCAGCCAGCCTCCCTTCGGCCTCGATCCTCTCTCTCCGCCTTTTCCTTCCGTGGTTCTTTAATAACTTGGGCATTCCCAGGTCATACGAAACCTTCAAACTTCCTGTGCCGAAAAAAGCCACCCAGAACAGCTTCTTGTCGGCCAACACGCCGGTAATGAATAGGCCGAGACTCAAGGACGTCGTCAACTTACCCACGTTTACTGGCCCTATGATGGCTGTTTGCTCCTCCGGCAGGATGATGACTGCGATGAGGGCGGAACTTGGCCCGATACCTGTCTGTTGAATGAACGTGGTGAATCAATTGATTTCCAGAAGGCTAGCAAGGCAGAGAGAAGGCCACCGACTGTTCTGTATAGGTCACTGTTCATTTCTCCCTTTAATCCGATAGGTTTTCTATATAATACTAGCCTTAAGACGCTAGTGATACGGCTTCAAATAGAGACTGAAGACGATTATTAGAGGGTTATTAGACAGCTGTGCCTCCCGAAGGTCAATACTGTCGACGAGGTGCAGGACTTCGGGATCAGGATCGTAGTAAGATTAATGGGCCTGTATTAATAGCCAAAACTGATGTTCCCATTATGTCAAAAGCCTTAGGGCTATACAAAGACTTGTGAGTAGGTATAAGGAGCAAGGCATTAGCAGAAGCTTGGTACTGCCTACAGACATTGCTACCTGTCTCGACTTGCACTACTAATATTGAGACATTCGGTTTGATTTGCACTAATTGCAATAGCATCATCTATAACACAGCTATTCAAAGAGAAGGCAAATCCCTTCTTTGAGGAGCCTGCAGGCGAAATCAGAGGGCGCACTGCCCATGAGAGGTTATTGTTCAACCGGGCAGACAAAATTAACGGCGTACCGGTTAAGTTTCGGCGGGGAGGATATGTTGAAGTGCCGAGTCAAACAGCCCTCTGATACCCCCTCTGAGACCGCCACAGAGGAACCCTCTCTACGGCTCTGTTGAAGCCGTAGATTCACTGTATCAGGCGTTTGAGGATTCGTATTAAGAGGCTAGGGTCTGTATCAGATGGGTCTGGGCAGGAGGTTTTGAGAGATGAGGAACAACGGTCTATATAGTGCGGTTAGTAGTCTTCTCTCCGACCTTCAAGAGAGGAAATGAATCAATTCGACTCCACCACATTCTTTAATTCAACAGTATGTGGGTTCATACGTTGTTTCGGTAATCTTGGTCTACTAGAAGTAGTCAGGGCGCTCCAGCGTCTTTACTATGTCTTGTCACTTTAGAAAATGCAGTAACCAAGCCTTCGTAGGTAGATTCGCAACGAAACCTCGTCTCTTCATGTATTGACTGGTTAAGTCCTTGGCATGAGTCAACGTTCAAATCGTGAACCTGTGCTGGAAGCAACGTCAAAAGCTTAATAAAGAGCAGTCTCAAAACAACACAAAAATCAGAAAGCCGCGTATCGCCCCATGCCCCAGGCTGTAGACCAGCGGGACGCTATCACTGCAGGTCCAGAACCACGCGTCCATGAAGCTCCCCTTTGTACATCTGCTCGAAAACCTCAGTTAGGTTTTCCAGTTTGTCGGTGCGGAAATGTGTCTTGATGAGCCCTCTAGCAGCGAGATCGAGCGTCTCGATTGCTTCCTGACGATTTCCGACAGCAACACCAACAATTCTGAGTGCCTTCAAAATCAGAATTCCAGGGAATGCCGTGGCTATTGGTTTCATGTCGCCCTCCGGGATACCGACACAGACCAGAGTGCCTCCGAATCGGAGAAGGTCCGTCGCCCTGAGACTCGTCAGTATGTTTTTTTTTGTTCTTGTTTTTTGTTCTCTTATTCCTGGTCATAGACTCACATAGCGTAGGCGCCGTTGGAAGCAGTCAGCACTAGGACAGAGTGCGCCCCAAGCCCACCCGTAAGGTCCATGACTTCCTTCGTGACGTCCTTAGTGGCCGTGAAGTCGATGAAGTGCTCTGCCCCGGATTCCAAGACTAATTCCTTCTTGCTTCCAGAATCGATGCCGATCACCCTGAGGCCGATGCCACGGGACGCGATCTGGGTTGCTAGATGACCAAGTCCTTGAGGGCAGTGTCAATGAAAGAACGTCAGAGGGCAGCCAGACATGAGCAAGAAGACTCACCACCACCAGCGCCTAAGAGAACAACCCAGTCTCCGCTATTTGCATTTGACTTGCGCAAAGCACTGTAGCATGTGACACCAGCACAGAGCCTGCGTTCTCATATGAGTTGCGTTGGTCTCCTGCAAAGCGTGAATCACTCACATAGGGGCCGCCACATCCGAAGGCAAAGATTCCGGAATAGGCGTGACGTAAGATGCTTGACTAGTGACATATTGCTGGAAGGTGCCAGGCCACTAGATGAACGTCAGTGAAGCACTCCAACTTCGTCGAGCAGGGTGGGGCTGACATAGTATCCAGAGATCTTCTGGTTGAAGCAGACAGCGTCGTGTCCTGTCAAGCAGGCGGCTATCATGGTGTTAGTTCGGGAACGGAGACACAACAATCACGGGCAGTCTGATCATACGGCAGTTTCCACAAATAGCCGCAAGCCATTTAATGCCAACTCGGTCTCCTACTTTCACTCCGGAGTTCGACGTGCCCGGGCCCATCTTCACAATGATGCCGACGCCTTCGTGCCCGCCGATCTGTAAGAAGACATTCAGAAAACGCGATCCTGGTCCATCCTTCGGTGGATTCTTCATACCTGCCCCTTATCGGTTGGGAAGGGCAGTTGACGCCAGGAGTCCATCATGATGCCTAGGTCACTGTGGCAAACTCCCGAGTGGGTGCTTCGAATCTGTTTAGCTTCTCGTATGTAAGACTGTCGGAAGGCTGCAGTACGTACAGTCTGATCAAGACATCGCCTGCGGCAGGCTCTAACATATCCTTCTCGACCACCTTGGTCGAGATCTTCCCAGGCTCGTCATAGACGGCCGCGTTGTACTTCTCAGGAAGAACCTCGTTGGCCATGATGCACACTTCTTTTGATCAGCTTCCGGATCCGTGAGATGATTTGACGATGCGTTGGGAGAGAGGGATGGCAAATGTTATCAATGAATAGAAGAGAACAAACTCTCAAATAGACAGGTCGGGAACAGGGCTTTTTGAGGAAGCATCACTGTACTTCCTAGTAGCAAGCCACATGACCCTCTCCTCAATGCATCCCTAATTCCCCGCCTGAAAATCCAAGCGGGGTTTATTGTTTGGGAAGGTCGAATGATGCCTGGGCCGTTGGAGATCTAGCGGCCTGGCGGCTTCCATGGTTTGTCCGGGCCACGTTTTCGGCTTCGAAGAAACGACACTAAGGTGTTACGTCTTCATTCTAGGTCGATTAAGTTACTTTTTTAATTTCACTATAGTCTACGATAGATATCAAGCTTCTAGGGCGGTTGACGGCATTTACGTAGCTTTATAAGATGTAATACTATACTATTCGTACTAAGCCATAAGACTAGTATATTCATATATAGCTTGTGGGTATCTTATTTTCCTCTTTTCTAGCTTATACTAACTTGCTCATTATTTTCTAGTCCATCTATGCTTTAAGGTGGATGCGGTATTTATTCGCTATATAATACGCTCTTATATAGAACCCGGCATTGATTATGCACTGGATATTGATTGATTCAGTAAAGCCGGCGTACATATTCGTATATTTCATTTATGCCGGGACCCTCTCTTTGTGAACTTCATAAATATCACATACCAACTTATTCTATCACTTCTCTCCTAGTAGTCATTATGTGTCTGCTTGTGAGCGGCCTAGTCGCTACCTGAGCCTCGTGGAGCGTTGCTAGCAGAAGAGCCAGTTCCAGGCCGCTGACATCCAGCTGTACCATGCACAGATGACACGCTGCTTGATATTTTCTCTAACTGGTACCCAATGCTGGGTGAGGCACCGATGAGCGGGCTGGTGGCGGGCGAATCGCCTTCAGACTGGTTTGTGCCAGACTGGGAACTATCAGGAAGCTCCCGGCCATTCCCGTTCGTACTGGTTGCCGCCAAGCTGCTTGCTGCCGACGAAACACCAATGAAAGCACTCAAAGAAGGGTTCACATCCGACTAGGGTGCGGATGAAGCAACCTACGTTCTGTGCATATTTAGACAAAGAGCCGGAGCCCGAAGATGGTGCAATCGAGCACTGCAAACGTGGTGGCATTTCCAGAGCTTAAAGCCGGTATTCGAAGTATTGGATCCAGAAGAACCCAGAGGCCAGGGCCACTGTAGATACATATGCGAGACTTCAATGTTCAACTGTGCGGTGCGAGATCCCGGAAAAGAAAGGGGGTGGATATGCAGGAGAACACGTCGATAGTCCTGAACAGAGACTGCCATACAGTAATGAAATATTGTGTTCTCGTCTATTATGCCATTGCTAAGACTCAAATAACAACCACAATATAAGAATGAGATAGGTAGATGGGTAGTCGATTAGTGACGACAGTGGTTTCCTTATATTAGATTGTAAACATTATGTCTGCTTCAGTAGATGTCCGAAACACATGGTCTCTGTTCTCCTTGGTCCTACAGCATAGTTCTCACAAATTATCGCGCAGGTTCAACCTATGCTAGATCCTCGCAGGTCTTGGGATACTGCAATGAATGCTTGATGGTCGTCTTCAGCTTTTCACCGTCAACCTCATAGATAAAGTTGACCTTCTGCAGGGTCTGCGCGCGGGGCATGAGTGCTTCTTGGTAGCCAATAATATTCCCGTAGTAAGGGCTCGCATAAGCGGTGTCGACGTCCACGTAGACTGTATATCATAATTAGTCGTGGGTTGCTGTTGTCTACCTCATACAAGTCACGGAAAACTCACAGGTTGTCGAGTTGAGAACGTTGCTGGAATCCAGGACTGAGAACAAGGCCGTTTCATCCCAAAAAGGGAACTGTGAGACTGTATCAGTATCGACTATAATCGGAAAGAAGTAAAAGCCAAAAAAAAAAAAAGGGGGGGGGGGTGTCTAAAAGCTGGAACCCTCCGGCTGGAAGCTCCTGGGCTGCTCCGTGCAAAGGCGTTGCCTCCGGACAACCCGTGAGGGACATAAAGTGTTCTGGGAGGCATACCTCGGTTCCGTAGTGGTCATAGAATAGTTTCGTGTATCCGTTCCTCACCTCATAGACCTCCTCAAGATACTCCTGGTCGGGGAAGACCTGGTTTGCAGCATTGCCCACGATGGTGATGCTGGGGAAGTCGGCCGTCAGAGCCACCTTTGTTCCTTCGGGATCAATCTTCAGGTTGATCTGTTGCACATTGTCAGCAACCTGTTTTTTTTCTTCTTCTTTTTTTTTCTCCCCCTCTTTGATACATTGCTCCCGGAGTCGGGTTTGGGGGCTTACATCAGAGTTGAGATCTGCTAGCAAAGTTGAGCCCGAAGTCTGCAAGAGGGTGACGTCTAGGTAGCCGCCCATGATAACGAGACCCTTGGCCAAGGACGCAAACCCCGGGTCCATTCGCACAGCCAATGCAATGTTGGTCAGGGCGCCACCGCTGTAGATCATCACCTCTCCCGGATATTTTCGGACCTGCTCAACCATCCACTCCGCCGAGTAGTTGCCCGCCAAGGTGCCGTTCGGGTACCCCTCATAGAACGCGGCCTTGACTACCCGTTGGGGATCGCCAGAAGTTGGGTCGTTGCCGAGGGCCTCGTTGGTGAGATTTTCAGGGGCGAACGCGCCTTGCTGGAATTTGAAACAATGTTAGACTTTCAGTGTGGCCTCACGGTTTGCAAACAGATACTGATACTGTGTCGGGATTCGATCTTACCCAAGCCAGATCACCGTGCAAGTCCTCCCAGGTTTGGAAAAGCGCTGGGGTGTTCACCAGAGGGTAATCAGAGCCCTTGTATACAGGAATACAAGACGACAGATTCCCGACCTCGAGGGTCGCAAGACCGTGTAAGCTGGTCTGCAGAGCCCATGAATCAGCGGTATCGCCCACGATGCCCAAGACATCCCACCCGGCATCGAGTGCCATGAGATAGGTCAGAAAGCCCGCAGGACTCCAGTCGTTGTCCAGGATGATCTTTGTACCGACAGTCGAAGAATTTCCACGGGCTGCCAGCTGATGTCCTGGCTGTCCCCGATACTTGATGCTGCTGGGCGCCGCCAAGGCAGCGGGAGCCAAGGCGAGCACACCATATACGGCCTTCATCGTGGTTGATGCGAGGATGAAACAGGCGGATTTCCTTTTTCAATGAGGGGCACGGCTGATCCCAAGTAGTAAGGTTCGGACAGCGCCAAAATCACAGATCGGTATGCTAGGTAGGCAGGCTATAAAAAAAAAAACTTTGGCATGTGTTTGCAGGTACTATTTATACCTTCTCCTTTCTCGCGAGCACCTGTCTGAAGGGTCCCGAGGTCCACAGATAAGGTGCCGGCTCCGGACTTGTTTTTTTAAATTACCATCAACGATAATGATTTCGATCCCGTTCTCCTCTGTGTCATTAAGTCATCGGTTGACTGGAAGGAGGGGTACATGGAAGGGCTCTCATCGTTGTGCAGTGGTCTGAGACGTTGCTGTGCCCCGATTGGGCAGCTCGGATGAAACCATGGAGGATGAGCCAACCAGACGACGGTTCGAGTCTACTCCCTGCATAATCACGACGCCTCTTTTATTACATCACGAATAATCCGAAGCTTTGTCTCACGCTTACTAAGCGACTTGCGATGATCGATAGATGAAGTCGAGGATCACCTGCAGCAGACTCACAGCCGCATTTCCCTTCTTCTTCGAGGCTCTTGGTTAGCACGATGGATTCGATGACGTTGCACTGCGATGGCCCTCTGGACTAATAATCCACCCGATTCCGTCTGCTGTACGCTGTGAATTCGACGGGGATGAAATGACTGGAGGGAATAGTATAGGTACACGTTCGCATAGTGGACAGTCCACGCTACTAGGTAGTAAGTCTCAACTGCGAGTCCAAATTCCAAGCGACAACAAAATCCTAAGCAACCATATGTCAATAAGACGTGCGTTTTACAGTTTACTGTGGAGTTTTCCATGAACGTCATCACCTTGCAGTTTTGACTTATTTCTCCACAAGGCTGCAGCAGCCCAACGAGAGATGCAGCGGCCTACCTACCTCTAGGTAGGTGGTCCTGTGACCAATTTGTTAGGGATAATACTACTAAGACAGTACAATATAAAGCAGGTCCTTTCAGGGCGAGTCCCTTGTCGAACATTACATGCAGTGCAATTCCCTTTAAATTCTTATTAAATAGTGGACCTACCAAAACCATTCTATTCATCGCGAGCAGTCCTTCAAACGGTCCTGAATTGCTCTCTCCCACAGTTCCCACTTCTCCATGCATGTCTTCTGGCACGATAGACCTTTGGTCCATATGCCCTGCCGACCCCTCTAAGGTATCCTGATGCAGGTCAGAAGAAACGGACCGCTTAGTTTTGTCTCGTTATTCTATGTCTGCTCACTAAAAAGCGGCACCAAGTCTGTTATCACCCCCCCCCCCTTCCCCAAAGGAAGGTTCGACCATCGCAGCCACTTTTTCCAGCTCTATACCAATACCACAAGCCCATATCGGCACCATCGTGGCATTCATACCACTGATAATAACTTAGGTCTGGCTCCTTTTTCTAGAGGAAAGTTTGGCAACCCAAAGACAATCAGCTTCCGCGCATCAGTGCTCTTGTTTCGGATAGAAGCAGATACTTTATCTACGCATTTAACAGAGGCACGACTTTCATGATACCGGTTTGGTTCTGCAACGACCTGGGAGAGTCAGTTGCTGAACCAGTTGTTCGCAGCTTGATTCATTCAGCCGACCTGAACCCAGGCCTCACCGTTCTGACCCCCCGGCCCGACGTCGGCTCAACGCGCAGGGACCATGAGAAACAGTTCACGGAGGTTTGTCTTCTTGATAGCTGGCATGGTGCCAATGACAATTCATGAATAGAATATGCCAGATGCCAAGGGATGATGATATTATGCATTCCTCTCGGCATTGGTGGCGTCCTGGCTGAGCTCGCTGTGTTGTCGACGCTGGTCTGGACTCTGTAGTGTCTCTCAGGTGGGCTACATTGTCCTATGCGACACCGTTATTCGGGAGAGGAACTTTGCCCTCGATCGTGAACTAGATCAGCCCGACTCTCCCGACTCTCCTGGTGACATGGGAACATTCAGAACACTGACATATTTTCTACTAAAGTCATGAACTGTTGTTATTATACAAGCTCGTAATAGCTTCAATTGAAGAGGCGATAACGAGAAGCCCTCTACTTATAGACGTCGAATCTGCTATGCTCTCTAGATCTTGACAGCAGCTATTTCTGCATTGGAATTAGATCAACTCGTCCTCTTTTTCGGTCTGGCCATTATAGTTACAGTAACCTAGACGTGCTATTGCAATACTTATAGAGAAGTCTGAACTTCAACGTTATAAGTTGTCGGCTTGTGTGCAAAGAAGACAGATTTTTTATAGAAACAAAGCAATTGAGAAGTGTTTCAGACATCCGGTCATGCTTACTTTCTCCGGAATATGAAGAATCTCAACTCGCTTTGGCCCTCGCTCTGTATTTAGGGTGACTCTCCTAGAAGCTTCGGGCTTGATTCGCAGTCCAGCCAACTGAATGCCTAGGTGTTAAGTTGCCTAAGTACCTAATAAGGCTAGATCAAGCACAGTCTGTATGTAGCGACCTGGAAACTGCCCGGTGCAATGCCACTTACAAGACTGGATAGGCGTAAGATTAGTGCTACTACCATAGTACTACTGCTTAGCTCACAGATCGTATTGATAGCAGCTATCCTCTTCTCTTTCGTATTATCGATATTCACTGGAGCCGGGCAGCAGCTAGGAGTCACCCACGTTCAACCCAATATACTCTTTGCACATTCCAAGTACTTGTTCTACACGGTCTCTCGAAAGAAAGGAGCCCCCGGTAGAGTGGAGGGGCGGAGGTTCGTATCACATATTAGTCATCCTGTCAGCCTCGGAGCATATAGAGGGCCGCCGACTCAAGCGTCGCGAGCCGAAGCGAAAAGCATCTTCCCATTCTCGCAGCTCGCGCGCGGCGCAGCGGGCATCCCGTCGCCTCCCCCCCCCCTGTATTGCGCGACACCAGCGTCAGGACTGCGTACCTCCTAACCTACACAGCCGGCTCGCAAATTGGCATCCAACTCTCTTTTTTTTTTTTTCTCCCTGTCCCACCCTCAGGGGAGGGCGAGACGGTGGCACAGTCCAGTCCCCGCAGGTTCCGGTTGGCCTGTTCCATCGTGGCTATGCGAAAATCGCCCCCGGGGCCAGTGGGAACGTCTGGAAACGAACACCCACCGTGGTCCGTGGCAACATGGATGGCAAAAACTCGTTTTCTCATCAGCTCACCCAGGGAATGGGTGGGTGGGTTTTTCAAACATCGTGGGATCGATAGTGCCACTCCATCGCTTCCATGCCACTCGCATCCATCCATCCATCATCCATCCTTGCCCGTCGCCCTCGCACCGACGTGCCGGCCCCGTATCGAGGCCCGTCCGACGCGGTGGCATCGTGGCGATGCATGCGTGCACACGCACGCCAAAGTGCGCGTCGAGCTGTGGGGAACGCGAGGTGGCTTGGTACGAGGTGAGACGACGCTGCTGCTGCTGCTGCCGCAGCGTCAGCCAAAGGTCGCAACCCTCTCGTTGCAGGCCAGGCCAGTGACAGAGGGGAAGGACGTGCAGCGCGCCGCCGCTCCCTCCCCAAGGCACGACAGCCTTATCCACCATTCTGCGACAAAATGAGGCTCTGTCAGAGACACGCCCCCTCCCCCCTCCCACCCTCGACGGCTTGCCAATGACCAATCATCGAGTGGCTGACGCTGGTCAGGCAAAAGTGCTTCTCCAGGTCTCGAGGATGACGGCCCGCGCCATCGGCTGTCTGCATCCCTGCCAACCGTCTGGCCCGCGCGCGATGCCTCCTCGCTTGCTCTGCGGCCTGTTCCGCCGACCGGGTCGTGGCGATGCATGTGTTCTGTCCTCGTTGCAGTCGGGCTCAGCGATCCAGCGTGGGCAGCGCGTGCCACACACAGCCTTGCGTCGCTTTGTTTTTTTGGGGGGGGGAAAGGGGGAGGGGTACGCAGCACCCACCCGGTCGGTACTCGGTCGGTACTCAAATCCTCTGGACTGGTGGCCATGTGCGAAGGGATCGATGGTTGGAAAGTGTGCATCGTTGGGACGACCTCGTGTTGGTCCGAGTAGACGAACGCCTGAGGGGTTCATACCGGCCCGACCAGCTGGTGAGCAGGCACGCTTGTCAGAGCGGTGCAGGTGGGCCGGCTGAGGAAAGGTTGGTCATCCCAGAATGCTGGGCACCTGGGCACCTCAAACCACGTGAGCGCACTTCAGCCTCGCCGGGCTTCCCGATCCGGAAGACAGTCGTCGTCGTCGTCGTCGTCGACGACGCTTGGTCACGCCACGCGCGCCAAGTTGGACTTGCAGCTTTGTCCCCATCACATTTCGTCCCGCCAGCATGGAAGAGCTAGGCGCCGCTCCAGACCCCGTCCACGCCGGCGCCGCCTCTGGTGTGGAACAAAAAAAATTGGCACCCGACAGTCCGGTGCTGCCGGGTTCGTTTCGGCGCCCATGCTGCAGCACGCTTGGATATAGGGTGCCCAACGGTTGCCCCCCCCCCCCCAAGCCACCTCAACTCTTCCTTGTCGACGTTGTTGTTCCAGCTGAGAGCCGGCGCAAGGGAAGAAACGGTTGGCGCGGTAGGTTCTTTGGGCGCAGACAGTGTGGCAGCCCGCATTTGATGGTGACGAGTGTGTGTATAGTTCGGGCTGCCGGTTTACCGAACGATCGGGACCTGCAGGTCATCCAGATCCAGGGACGTGATCATCACTCACTGCGAAGGATCATCCATGCAAGAGACGGCCAGCATCAACAAGCCACAAACCTGGCCCGTGACTCTTGTCACCAATCACGAGGCTGGCTGGCTGGTCCCTTTCTTGACCGACTGTCTGTCTGTCTGTCTGTCTGTCTGTGTGTCTGTCTCTCTTGTCTTTCATGTGCCAATGCGATTGATTGTGCGAACTGCCAAGAACCCCCCCCCCCTCCGATCTCGACCGGCCCCCTGGGCATCGCCGTCTCTTTGTTCAGGCACAATCGCAGGCCCGGAATGGTGGGGCGGTGGGAACATAGGGTATGCGGGCGGCCGATCAATGCCACCACAATTTTATGGAAAACGCAAAGTCGTCGTGTCCTTTGCCCCCCACCTCTCCGAACCTCCATCGCAAGGATGACAACTCAGCCCAAAGCTGTACCGAGAACGATGCGAATGGGTTGTTGTTGCCGCCGCCGCCGCCGCCGCTGCTGCTGCTGCTGCTGCTGCTGCTGTTGTTGTTGTTGTTGTCATGGTTGTTGTTATGGTTGTTGTCCTGGCACGCCTGTTTCCCCCCCCCCCTCTCATATGCACGTCAAGCATGACC
>MUZH01004259.1:0-75926 GCA_003012965.1 Juglanconis oblonga | reverse complement strand
GGATTAGTGCGAGCGGCCCTACGCAGTACTACTCATACCTTATACTTAGTACCATAGTAGTAAGTAGAAGTGAACCAAAGAAGAAGAAAAAAAGGGGTCCACCGCCAAAACCATCCATGTCCTCGACCCTGCTTGCCGGGTTCGACGTTGGGGGATCTTGACCGATGGCCATCCTTTAAGAGACGAGGTCGTCGTTCCCCCCCCCCCCCTCAACTCTGAGCACAGAAAGCCGCCCGTCAGCTAAGCGCGCTCCTCGGCTGTGTGTCGTCAATGGGCGCAAAGTGCCAGGTGGGTGACAAGTGAAGCGCCGGACTTTTGTCTCCCGGTCTTGACGAGAGCCAACTCGTGACAGTGAAACGGCACACTGCTGTTGTAGCTGTTGTAGCTGCAAGCCGCTTGTGTGAAGAAGGAACGGTCTGGTTAGACCTCCAGAGGATTCGAGGACTCGAGGATCACTCTGGCGGCAACGTGACACTTTCAAGATAACCAACCGCCCGGGTCCGTGGACGAGCGCATCAAGCTCAAGCTCAAGCTCAAGCGATGTGGTCAAAGAACCGGTCACATCACAACCCATGGCTCGGCCACTTCCGCAATATCGAGAAGGCCCTGATATATGTGGGCTGGATGGGATGAACCGATTTGCTTATCCAACCTGGACTATTTATTTCGTGCGACAGGCCGATCATATGACCGCGACACCCTACAGCCGCCTCAACGTTGCAATAGTGGCAGGATCGACGAATGCCTTGCATATAGAGGTACACAATATCGCCTACCTCTATCCCGTCGAGATTTGCCCCTACAATATATCTCACGGTCGTTTCTTCCCGGTTGGGAATGGTGTTTCGAGACCGCGACCGACATGAAAAAGGGAATAGACCCTAACCTGTGGATGTCTTCGTGGGTAACTGTCGGGAGCCTCCATTGTCGTCATGACTAGGAAATGACATTACGCGGACAACTGTATTTTTAGAGATCGATTATAGATCGGAAATCCGCAAAAAAATGTATGCAATTTTAGATTGTAAAGCGGATCATCCGAAGCCTTATTCCCTGCTTCCACATGGCTGACCGCCCAGACCTGGTGACAATTCATGACTCTTCTCGAACGGTTCTTGCCGAGTCGGTGGCTCACCGTCAGAAACCATTGCCAAATACGTCGCATTCGGTCAATTCTTCGCGATGGCTTTCTGAGTGAAACTAGAGTCACCTGGTCGGCCAGACCTCGGCTCAATGGACCGACCGCAGACCGTAGACCGCAGGACGCAGGACGCAGGACGCAGGACGCAGGATACTGTGGTGCTGTACTTGTCACAGGGGACTCAAGGCGATCCAGATGGTGGATAGCTCGACAAGGGTAGGCATGGGCGTACACGGTTGCTCTGGAAGCGAGACAGCGTACAAGATAGTGCCACGCTGGTTGACTCCGTGGTTCCGGTATCTTCACCTCACGAGGCTGACGTTCAACAAGATCTCGGTCAGCAGCCTATTTTTAGATCTGAAACGCGGCTCTACCAGCCAATCACCGTTGAGCTGCTGGAATCCACTTTCGGTGCCGGCCGCGAACCAAGCTCCTTTCCACAACTCTGAGAGGGGCAGCACAAACTGCAAAGCTTGACGCGAGTAACAACCACGACCGCGACAACGCAATCCGTGGTCATCGCCCCCCGCAACCATCGCAGCGGATGAAGTAAAGACCTCAAGACGTTGCCCGTCTTGTGACGGGTGTCTTGATACCAAAGTCAAGCGCAACTTCAACCTTGCAACGCGTGGTAGGTGAACCTGTCCTCTTCCCCCTTGAAAACTTTGACCTACGTGTCCGCCTACCTGATGAATTTCATATTGGAGCTGTCTGACCTTTTTGATGACTCTTTTTATTATAATTACGCAACTTAACATCTGATTGCACTCTGCCATGCATACCTGCTGCCTGTCCAACCTCGAAAGACCGGGACTTCTGCTAACTGTCCCGCACCGTAGATCAGCCTACAGCTTTCTGTCACTTGGCGACATCATGGCAACCACCGAGGCCACCAACGGAGTTGCAGCTCAAGCCGCAGGACAGAACGGTGCCAGTCAGGAATCAGACTATAAGCTGCGCTTCTGCACCGTCTGCGCAAGCAACCAAAACAGGTATGCTGTCCATTTGCATCGAGACCCACACGCTTTTTTCCTGGCCTCATCTCTAACAGCCCCCAGATCCATGGAAGGCCACCTTCGCCTCGCTCAAGCCGGATTTCCGGTCATCTCCTTTGGCACCGGCTCCCTCGTGCGGCTCCCCGGACCCACCATCACCCAGCCCAACGTCTACCAGTTCAACAAGACCTCCTACGACAGCATGTATAAAGAGCTCGAGTCCAAAGACCCGCGCCTCTACCGCGCCAACGGCCTGCTTAACATGCTCGGCCGCAACCGCGGCATCAAATGGGGGCCCGAGCGGTGGCAGGATTGGCAGATCGGCGTGCCACGCCTTGGCCGTGACGCCGAACAGGGCCACGAGGGCACGGAGACGGGCATTGTGGACGTGGTGATTACGTGCGAGGAGCGCTGCTGGGACAATGTCGTGGATGACTTGCTAGCGCGGGGGA
The DNA here is from genome assembly GCA_003012965.1 of Juglanconis oblonga. NCBI lineage: Eukaryota > Fungi > Ascomycota > Sordariomycetes > Diaporthales > Juglanconidaceae > Juglanconis > Juglanconis oblonga. The sequence continues at coordinate 73,338 of MUZH01004259.1, read as the reverse complement.
GTCCGCTGAACAGGCCGGTGCACGTGATTAATATCGACATCAAGGATAATCACGAGGAGGCCTCGGTGGGCGGACGCGGGATTGTGGATCTAGCGGACTCGCTGAATCGGATCGCGGTGGAGGAGAGGGAGGCAGTGGGGCACGCGGCGTTTGATGGGGGCAGTGCAGCGGCGAGGTCGGGGTTTGATGAGAGAGTGCCCGATGTGCTGGCGGAGTGGCAGGAGAGGTGGCCGAATCTGCCCGCGACCTGGACTTTGTCGTGGTTCTAAACTGGGATCGTATGGCACTTCGCTGCGGCCTTGACATTGGTTGTCGACAGAGGCCCACGGGTTTTGGCAATTAGTGGCGTTCACGGCGTAAGGTAACGGGTAGGAGCACAGGGTCCGCGAACTACACGATGGCGGGTATGTCGAGAGAGAGAACATCTGTCCTACTTTCCCATCATAAGAAGCATGGAATGATACCCTTTTATTTAACTGCAAGACTTCCCCATATCAGTCCAACATCGAGACTCGTGGTATCCACTGCGGGCTCGAGAGCCAACCTCCTTCCTATAACACCAGAACGGATATTTGGTTCATAACTGGCTACGCCGTAGCACCCTGGGAGTGTAAAGTTTCGTTTCCTTACATGGCACGTTCGAGAAGTGAACGCAGATCCCACTGAGTGCTCTAGTACGGTAAGTAGTCTGCTAGGCTCCGAAGGCGAGAGTGCTCCCACTAAGGTATATGTAGTTCTGGCATACTCCCCGTACGGTGACAGGCGCCCAACACGAGATACCTACAATTGGCCTTTCAAAACAAACTCATGGCTGACAGGGGGTCATGGCCCTACGAAGTATGCAGTAGGGTAAAGTCAATCTTGCAGTTGCAGCAATCAAGTCACTCTGCAAGATTCGCAGGGCTACCTTGCCATCATTGCTCCCAAGGTGTGTGGGGACAAATTTCACATCGTACACACACTACATGCGCGGAGTATCGGGCGGTACTATTGCCCTTCATCACCGGCGTCAATGCCCCCCCTCCTCTTCCAGTCAAAAATCAAGGTTAGTCCAGCTCTCACGGTTCTGCTCTACAAGGGCTCGAGAGCCGTGGTGAGTTTCTCAAGGGCACGTCGGTCTCGGATTTTTGATCCATGCTCCGTGGGTTTACACTTCATCAACGGAGCCAATGCCATCCCCAAGTCGAAAGTTCAAGTCAACTGAACCCCGGACGTCTGCCCTACAAGGTTGCGTGCGGGTGCGTAGTTTTTTTTTAGTTTTTTTTTAAGAAGAAAAAGAGAGAGAGAGAGAGAAAGAGAGAGAAAGGGGAGGGGGAGTGTGTGCCTCGTCCATGCCAATTGTAACGCATCAAATTCGTCTTCGTACCCTGCCGTACCGAAGATGAAGCCGAAGAAGAAGAAGAAGAAGAGGCAAGCTCACACACAATAACGCTCACATGGAACGAGTGTCACCTGCTGTCAGTGCTACTATGTCCATGTCATCTTCAGGGCCATCAACACACCCCTGAGCAGAATGGCAGACCCCCTGCTCGGATTGCGGCTGGGCAGTGAAGGGCCGAGATTGCACTCCTCCAGTGAATTTGATGCCGACGAGATCACTCTGCCCCCAAGCTCATACCCCAAGTTCATTCCCCGCGGCGGGTTCGTTGCTCAGCAGCGGGAGATATGTCCAGAGATCTTGCCGTTGAAAACCGGTCGATCTCAGCGCCTGCGTGGTGATGCTTTTTGCGGGCTGGGTGAAGATGCACGTGTATATGCGTGTGCTGTATGGGAATTCGAGTGCTACGATCAAGGATTCCCTTCACGGCAGCTGCCATGGCTAGCAAGGGTTCGGAATACTACTATGTGTATTTTTGGCTTTGCGCAGTTTGCGATGTTGCACGGGGTGAGACCTTCTTTTCCGCAGCCCGTTCGTCGTCACCATGTCCACTCTCCAGGGCTGGCCAGAACGAAGGATCGACAGGTCCCAGTTGTTCCCGGCGGTTATTGCCTCCCGACCTGGGATGTCTGCCATGGAAGACATGTCCCTTGATCCTCGAAGGTGACGGCATCGTGTCCGCGTCACCGAGGGTTCGTGTCCACTGTCCTCCGAGTCTGTGGTGGTTCGTTCATGATTCGATGTCTGCCTCCCCCAGCGCTTTGGTCAAGCTGTCAAGTTTCTTCCCATCTTCTCGAAGGCTGTTCCGTCCCAGGCACCCAGGCACCCAGGCCAAGAACTCCCCACGCCTGGCCCTCGTGCATGGGGCCCCACCAGGATTTCCAGGGGGTCAGGGGGTGGGGCAATTTGGCGATTGTGGAAGTCATTGGCCAGGGCTGCCCCTGACCCATGCAGAGCTTCCTTCGGGGTGCGTCTTCCCCGTCGCCGCCAACATGGCGTTTGCTTAGTGAGGTGGTGTGTGCAAAGACTTGGTTATCCAGTGAGATTGCTTGGAGGACCACGCGAAGCGACGCGTTCTGCGTGCTAGTACTAAGTAGCATGGAGGAGAGGAATGGCTTACTACAAGGACAAGCAAATGAGAATCCATCTCTCTAGGTACTATGTATGTATGCATCTAGTGTAGGTAGGTAGTCAGGGGCAGGAGACCCAGTAAGCCTGTACCTGCATGCAGTGGCACGTGCCCCAGTATGTATATGGTACCGTAGTGCCTTGAGGCGTTCATACCTACCATAGTACCTACCTACAGTAACAGTAAGTAGTACTTTGTACGGTTACCAAGAATTTGGGCACTTGCAACTGGGACAAGCATCCATCAAATTGATCTCCATCTCGCCCGCTCGGCGCATCTTTTCTGCAGCCCTGGCTTGCCATTGCCCTCGGCTTCCAATTGCCCTGGCTAGATTGACCATGATTGACCAGATTGAGTGAGATTCGGGAGTGCTTCTTCTGTTCGTCGTGCATCTGCTCGACTTTTTGTTGACCTTGACCGACACCTTCTCCTCCACCTCCTTTTCCCACCCCCCACACACCTTTTCTGCACGTCGATCTTTGTTACGCACAACCTTCTCTGTTTCTCGTGTACGGATAGGTAGCAGTCGATGCCTGGAACATCGTTCGTTCATTCGATCGCCCACTCGCTTCAACTTTACCAAAGCACTTGTTCATCTCGACCTTGATCGAGTCCTTGACCTGAAGGACCTCGTCTCAGTCAGTCTCTACCGCTAGGACCTGGTTATGCTCGCCCTCGATTCGCTTCGAGTCACGCCGCGTCTATCGAACTAGTCAATACCTACGATACGATACGATACGATACCCACGTATTACTCCCTGCCTGCCTACCATTCCTAATCATAAATAATATCACGAATCCGGACTTCGGTTGTCCAACAGCTCTCGGCCTACCGACCCTTCGGATCCTCTGCCGACCTCACGAGTGCGCCTTCTGACCCCCTGCTCGCAACTGACGTTCGCTTCGACCTCAGACAGCCCAGTCCGAGGTCCTTCTGTCGCAACAATAATCTCACCAGCTCACCAGCTCACCAGCTGTCGGAGCACCTGGTCATAAATATAGCCTGCAAGGCGTCTCCGTCGACCTGTATCGATCTTCCTGCGACATCAGATCCATCTCGACTCGTGACGCGCGCGCCCGCAAGTCACACACTTCCGGCGACGCGCATCCCGTCCACGCATAATCGCTGGTCCTGTCGTCGACAATATCGCAACAAACCAGTTCCTCCGCCCTCTCCTGACAGATCCCTTGCCTCGAGGCGCCGGACACTCGCGAGTTCAGGGGTTTGACGGTTGTCTCTGGTGCTCGACATTGACCCGTTCAACACTTCGCTTCCCCAGCAGAGTCGACCTCCGTGTTTGCACCACCAGCCTCGTCTGTCGTTGGATAAGCAGCGCGGCTGTTGGCCTGACATTCGAAGCAAGAAGGATTACACCAGCCGACACGGAATACACTGACCTTTGGCGTGCGTTGCTTCTTTATCCAAGGGGCACAGACAGACGATCAATTGTCTTACACCGCCAGGGCCACGAGCTCCACCTCCCTGGACCCCTGACTATCACCACTCACAATCCGATCCCTCCCGCATTGCAACGACCACCTAATCCAAGCACCTACATCCGAGTGGGCTGATCTCGACGTTTCACAAGTCACAGACTCCTGGACTCAACGCATTCACGTCACAAAACAGCCAGCACTTTCCCGCAACTCTGTAACGCGGGAGACCGGTGGCTTCGAGGCGTCTGTCATCTCGGCGCGCCAGTGTCACTTTCCCACGACACGACGACAAGTGACAAACAACCACCAAGCTCTGCGCGACAACGCGACCGCTAACGATCGCCACGTGCGTCTTGGCCTGCCCTGCCCTGCTGGGTAAGAGCCTTTACGCCGTATCGAAACTTGCCATTCTACCTCGAGACAGGTCTAGGGAGAGGCATTGAATCAGCTGCTGCGCGCTAGCCCGGTCGCCTCGAAACCCACCTCACCTCCATCCATCCCCTGCCAACCTTCACCGACCGTCGACCCGCGGAGAATGCTCGCAGCTCGCGCTAATCCACCTTTGTCACCGGTGTCGACGTCAGGAACGGTTTGGCCCACTGGCATGGAAAACGATGGTCCATACCCAACGCAGACACCATTGCAAGGTCTGAATTCAAATCCAATGTTAGATCAGGGCCAACTAGCATCCCCACCATACTCAGGAGGTTCCAACGGCCCGATGAACGGTGAATTCCCACCAGGCCCCAAGAGCGCCGGCGGGCCCTCGCCGCCCCCTTCTGTCGGTCGATCGAGCACAGCAACAGACATATACGCGAGAAGCGAGAGTGGTCGGAACAAGAGAGGAGATGCGGAGAATGAAGCGGTGTTGGGAGAGCACTATGTCGCACTCAAGCGCTACCTTTCGCAGACGTCGCGCGACGGCAAACCGAACCTTCCTCCGAACAAGGCCCGCGATAAGCTACAGCGCCTGACCTCTATTCAGTTCCTCGAGCTCAGTACCGATGTTTTCGACGAGCTGCTACGCAGACAGGCCTTCAGCCGCAGACCGCCAAATGCACCACCCAGCGTCGGCCCGCCGCCATACCTTCTCGCCGAAGACACCTTCCACCCCAAGCGAAACCAAGCACGACAGAAGCTGTCCTCGCTCGGTCCCCCCCGGTTCCGCGATCTCGCCACCGATGTCTTCTGCGAGCTGGAGAGGAGGTTCCCGCGCTTTGTCGCGGGTGACATACCTCGATTGACGAGTCCGGTATCAACGCGGGCGCCCAGTAGGCCAGGGACTGCGATGAGCGGATACCCTCCTCGAGGCGTCAGCCGCCGCCAGCCCAGCAATGCCAGCTCCATCCGCGGCGCCCTCCAAGATGCCTACGATTTCCCTCCCTCCCCCGGCTTGCCACCTCCCAACTACGACCGACCTCAACCCAAGCAATTTCAGAGCAATACGATCATACCAAACAAGAGTACCATGTTGGAGGAGGATGACGACACTCCAGATGATTCCCAGCCGTCGTATGGCATGGACAATATTGGAGCGAATAATGGCGGTGGTTCATCGGAGGTGAGTCGGAATTTGGCATGGACGCCGGCCTTTTATGAATATTGAGACTAATTTATTGGCGGCAGGAGGACAAGCGTGTCATCGCAGACTACGAGATACAGGTGAAAGAGCTGCGCGAAAGGCTGGAGAGCATGGAGGACGACTTGAAGAAGAAAGACGATGAGATGAACGGGATTCTTGAGGGCGAGCGCTCAAGATCAGCAGCTGATGATGCGGAAAAGCAGCAGCTGTCCAACATACGCCTCGACCTGGAAAGCAAGGTCACCGAAGCTCAGAACATGAACGACGCGCTCAGAGAAGAGCTGGATCGACTGAGAGACGAACACGCTAATGAGATCCGACAGCTTCGCGAAGAGCTCGAGGAGGCTGGCTCTTCTGCGCGTAATGCGAGCTCAGGAAGAGGCGACGAGGAGCTACAGCGAGAGAACGAGGATCTGCGAGCACAGCTGAAGGAGCAGCGAGAGATAACGGCTCAGGTCCGACGCGAAGCACAGGAGTTCTTGCGAGAAATGAAGCTCTTGTCTCAGCAGAGTGGTTCATCATGGGCCAAGCAGGGCGAGCTGGAGAAGACGATCGAGGTACTGGAGCAGGAAGTCCGTGATTGGCGGAACCGCTACGCAAGGGCGAAGACGCAACTGCGAAGCATGCGATCCGATTCTATGAGCCTGTCTGCTGACCAGGACGCGGGCCGGTACGTCCGTGACAAGGGCTTCACGGATGACTCGGGTCTGGTAAAGGATGTGCATGTCACGAAATTCCAGGTTGCGATTGACGAGTTGCTCAGGCGTGCTCGCCAGGAGCAGCCAGACACGGTAATCGATGCGATGAAGAGCGTTGTCATGAGCGTGCGGCGCATAACTAAGGATTTGGACCGCTCGCCAGCCAACGACGAACAGGCAAAGCAGCAGCGCAAGCAGCTGAGAAGCCGTGTATCCTCGACCGCGAACAGCTTGATTACCGCTTCGAAGACCTTCGCTACCTCGGCTGGCATCGCTCCTGTGTCTATCCTCGATGCGGCGGCTTCTCATCTTGTCGCTGCGATGGTTGAGCTTCTCCGTCTTGTCAAGATCCGAGTCACCCCAGATGGCGAGCTCGAGGAGGAAGATGACGGCACCGTGACGCCCGTCGAGTCTGCGGGTTTCTTCTCGCCTCGGACTGCTAAGTCACAGTCCATCCAGAGCTCCTACCAGCATGAAACGTACCAGCAAGACCTGTCTGTCCCCCCTCCCTTCCAGGGTCTTGGAAGGAGGACGAGCATGGACTCTTCAGCATACAGCCCGGCAAACTCTCCTCGAGAGTCGGTCGAGACCTACAAGGCAACCGGCGACGGCTACCCCGCGCCGTTGTCCAATGCACGTGGAATGCGCCGAGTTGACCCGAGGACGGAAGATCTTAAGGTGGGTGACTTCCCCGTAGTGTGATCGTTCTCGGAGTCTCGCTGACATGGTTGAACAGGTATATCTTGACGATCAAACCGCCAACTTGGTGCAGACTATCCAGGGCCTTGTGAGCTCAATCCGCGGCGCGGCCAACATCGACCAGATCGACCCCCAGATCCGCTCCATCGTCGACACCGTGAACAAGGTCATCACGCAGACCGACAATGCGGGCTACGGCAACATGGTTGGGCGGCTGGCGGACAGCCAGCAGCGGCTGATGGAGGCGGGCGAGCGCGGCCACGACCTCGCAGATGACGGCAAGGGTGACGGCGACCGCGAGTGGCGTATGTGGACGCAGACGCTGCCGCCCATCGCGTTTGAGATCGCTCGTGAGACCAAGGAGCTCGTCCAGAGGATCGACCAGCTGATGGCGACCAACGAGGACTTCTCTTAGGAGTGGGACTGCGAGATCTAGTAGCCAATCCAGTCAACATTCGGTTCTGGGTTTGGACTGTTGTTTCGCCGGTGCTTTGGTGGGCTTCTGCTTGTTGCTTCAATACCCCGATCGTTGTCTTGATCCTCTCGTCTGGTATACAGACAGTATTTGGACGAGCTTCACATGGACGGATGTCCGCGCCGATTCCTACCCAGACGGAGCAGATGTTTCGTGTAGGGCTTTTCCTTTCGGTCTTGGAGTTTGTCTTCGAGTATGGTTCCTCATGAATTGCACGGAACGTGACTACTTTTCACAACTTCTTAATTTTCATTACCTATTAGTGGATGACTGTACATACTCACTTGTCCTTTCTCTGGATCAGGAGAGGGAGGCGGGAGAGAAGGGTACATACGGATGTGATTGATAGATGGTTATGTGACTATTTCGGGAAAACGAGACAGACATGCAAGAGGTTCTTGTGGTGTCGTCGGTGGAGAAGGGAGGGATGAGAAGACGGAATGTAGCTGTTGTCTGTAGTCGGCTGGGGGCAGGCAATATCAAGAATTGTTCTCACTCGAGCCGCAGGGCACCTCGACTTGAAGTTGATGGTGATGATGACTGACTGACTGACTGACTGACGGACTGACGGACTTCAAAGAGCGGGACGACCTCTGTTTTTACACTGCACATGAAGTCACGCAACCTGCAGTCGAGCGCGAAGGATAGTGGGATAGTGGTCACTTGACTTATAGTAGACCCGGTATTGGAAGTTTACGAAGTTACGAAGATACGAAGATACGAAGACACCAACTCCATTCCCGAGGTCGAGCTCATGTAGGCCGATGGGGCCGGAAGCAAACGGATACTTTTAGCACGCTGGCGAGATTCGGTCTTGAGGCACCCCGACCACCTACCTGGCTTGCAGCTAGCTGAAGACCGGAGAAGGCCACCGGAATAGCAACCAGCGGTCAGTGCGCGTGAAGAAGTATGGAGCATCCCGGTCTACATCTACTCCAGACCACGCGGCTCAGAGAGGAAATGGGTGGTAACTGAGCGGTTTACCACTTCAGACAGGAGGGCTGGAGGACTACCTCGACAAGCACGTCCGTCCGGCGCGTGGCACGCCTTGTGCACATGACAGACGGATGCCAGCCTTGCAAACCATCATCTCCGCTACTTTGCATGATGTCTAAGACTACGGAATATCCATCCATGCTTACAGCAGACAGAGCCTCAAAGTCGGGTGTCACCTCCCACTCTCCGTCACGAATCCAGGCAAGACAGGTCGGCGAGGCTCTCGCTTGCCCTGTGGCCACGTTTCGCTCCTCTCGTAAAAAAACAAATAAAAGGCATCAGGAAGCCTCAACACTGCCAATAATTGTTTCCTCGCGGCCGTGGCTTGATGAGAGGGCCCCGCACGGTAGGACAAGCGCAAAGCGGCTGAAAATTTGGCCATGTCCCCTCTCGTTTTCCCTTGTTCATTTGGAAAAATATGTCTTAGAGATTGGCGGGTTTCACAGGCTCTAAGAATGGAATGTCCTAGGCCCTAAAAGCACCAGAAAAACGCACCAGATTCCCGGCTGGTCTCGCCGGACGTTGTCCTCCTCCTCCTCCTCCTCGGCAATCTCCTCCACTGTCAAAGTAAAAGATGTGACCATTAATTTCACCCACCACGACGGGAGGTATTCCGCTGCAATCTGCCCCTCGCGGCTTTTTCAGCCACTTGGCAGGGGGATCCTTCTCCTCAGCCGCATCCCCTTTCGCTCGTGTGATTGACGAGTGTCCAATCAGCTCGCGGGCTCTGTCAGCCTCATCGCAGCCTCCCGACACGAAAGATACGGCGGTTCAGAGCGCTTTTTGCGCAACGGGACTTTTTTTCATTTTTCATCCGGTTTTGAGTCACTACTGCCACGCCTATATTAAGCATCCCTCTTTCAACGCCCCTAATTAATATAAGTAAAACCCGTTCGATCGGGCTGCAACTAGGCTTATTTAATAGAGAATTAGCTACTGATATTATATCTAAAATTAAAATTTTAATATTATTCTTTTTCGTAGAGAAATCTAAGTTAAAAGATACGAAAGAAGGTTTAAAGTTTTCGTATTCCTAAAGAGTGGGCCTAGGTGGCCCGTTCGTCGGGACTCGCCGGGACTCGCCGGTTTGCATTCGGAGTATCTTAGCCCGCCCGATTTGCATTTAAGTGTCTCGACGCACGGACTCTCCCGAAAGAAAGCGCGATTCAGAAACCGACCCGATAACCCGCTTTTACGATTCGAGTAAGTTTTATTTTTTCACCCCCCTTCTTCTCCCCCCCCTTCCGAAATTCCTTTATTTTATTAAAGAAAAAATAAAAAACTTCTTCGGAATATTAAAACTTAAAGATATAGGCTTTTTATTATTTCTATAATTAAGCTTTTTTAAGCTATTTTCTATTAAAAAATGCGAAAAAGACGATAAAAAGAAGATAAAAAGGTAGTAGGGGGGGTAATTCTATAAAAATGCTGTCGAATTTGAAGATGAAATTCTCGAAAAATGCCCGTTGCGCAAAAAGCGCTCTGAACCGCCGTAAGCAACAGGGGTTCAACGGTGACTTCACACCCACTGCAAAGAAGCTACCCCTGTCCTGACATTTCAATGTTTCCTTCGGCCGATCGTATCGTAACATGGAGACATAACTCCTCATTTTTTGATACTGATGAATGTGTTTCCTTCCCAATGCCTCGAGAACATCTACCCTTAGAAACCCTTCCGGCCTGGATGGGCCTCAACAACGCAACTTTTGCCAATGTTGAGGTTCAACATATCCAGCAGAAGGGCAACGGTCTCATAACTCAAGCGACGTCGGCCGATATTGGACAGTCTCCTCTTGTAGCCGTGCCCCACGAACTGGTCTTGAACGCAGAGGCTGTCGAGGAGTACGCAAAGGAGGACAGGAACTTTCGGGCACTCCTTGATACTTGTGGGCGCAAGGTCAGCCAGAGCCCGGCACGCCGAACATCATGGAGTAGATGAGCAAAGCTCACTGACATCTCGGACAGAGTCCGCGGCATGGCGTTTTATTGTTCCTGTTGGTCCACTTGGTCGTCTCTTCACGGAAAAGCGAGCGTGTTGCCTTATCAAACCCTTGGACCGAATACGTTAAATTCCTGGATGATCATGTCCCTGTGCCGACTTTGTGGCTCGAGGATGAGCGCTTACTTCTCCGAGGAACGTCACTTGAAGTGGGTTGACTCCATGGCTCCTATCCACCTTCACAGAATTATAAGCCAGGAACTGACCTGATATTCAGTCTGCCCTGAACGCCAAAATGCTGGCTCTTGCCCGCGAGTTTGACGAGATACGGGAGAAGTCATCCGACGTCGAATTCTGGAATGCGGCATTCTGGGAAACTAGTTCTGTTCGTCTGACGGATTGGTACCTCGTCGATGCGTGGTACCGCTCCAGGGTGCTCGAGCTGCCCAGATCCGGACCATCTCTCGTGCCATGTCTCGACATGGCAAACCACTCAACTGACGCCAATGCTTACTACGAAGAGACTCCCGAAGGCGAGGTCGTTCTTATGCTTCGTCCCGGCAGCAAGGTCGATGCCGGAGAGGAAATTACCATCAGCTACGGCTCTGAAAAATCAGCAGCCGAGATGCTGTTCTCCTATGGCTTCCTAGATCCTTTATCAATAGCTCGTAGCCTCACCTTGCCCCTGAGCCCTCTGCCAGACGACCCGCTGGGTAAGGCCAAAGTCCACATCTTCACCGGCACGCCATCGGTCCAGATCAAAGAGTTCGGGGGAAAAGTTGAGTGGACGAGCCCATTTGCTTACCTCAGTTGTCTAAATGAAGAAGACGGCCTGGGTTTCAAGGTTCTTCAGACTTCAGATGGGGACAGAGAGCTCAGGATGTTCTGGCACGAAGAGGACGTGACCGGCAAAGACGAGTCGTTTGAAGCGCTCGTTTCCGCCCACCAGTTGTGCGACGTCATCAGGTTGCGTGTGAACATGGTCATCTCTCAGCGGATCCAGGAGCAATTGGAACGTCTTTCCGAGAATGCAGACACTCTGGACGGCGATGAAATCGACAGCTTGAACGCCACCAACGCAAGGGAACTGAAGCATATCGAGAGAGACGCACTCCAACAGACATTGTCGACTCTTGAAGATCAGGTGAGTCCTCCTTGTGGGATACTTGCCTAGGACGTTTCCGATCTGAAGCTCAGAAACATGAACGAACCTTTGAAGGCAGCTAACTTGGAAACCCTGCACAGCGAACAGAGCTTCTTGCTCTGGGGAGTGTCACGACTTACCTCGCATCGACGGGAGCTCCAGCGGAGCATCACGACGCGGCCGAACACGAAGCTGCTGAGGACAACTTCAGCTGAGCAGAACATCTTTCGCTCTTCGTCTGGAGGCTGGGTGACGAGCTCGCCTGGCTCACCTTCTCATGCCGTCAGACAGCTGTCACGGCCGCAGGCCAGATCAGACTAGCTGCAATCTGCCATCGACCGCTCTGCAGCTGTCCGACTGCAGCCGAACAGAAAGTACCGCCCTTTCCTCTCTATTACGTTGATCTTTGTGCTGATCTCCTTGGGACAAAACCTTTGGAGTAGTCTCTGGACATCTTCCTCTGAGATCGCCAGAGGAGAAGGTGGCCATTCCTGTGTGGGCTTTCGAAGTGCAATTTCGCTCCTCATCGGCTCAAGCGGGTGCTGAACCCACTTAATCAATGTTGGAAAGGAGTGTGGATCATTCACGATTTTGATCGAGGTCACCACTTCAAATCAGCTTCGGTCTTTGAGAGTACCAGCCCGGCTAAATTGACAAGGCTCAGTCATGAGAAGACGTCCAATCCGCAGGGAACGGAACACATTTGTGTCTTTCTCTCCATTTGTACCGCGAGCCTAATTTCCGGCCTGCGGCCGGACATTGATTCTCAGATCCCCAAAACAGCCTATGCAAATTCGACGGCGTGTAACATATCTTAAGAAGCGATCTTCTCACGGTCGACACAAGATCACTGCGCATTTCAAGCCGCTAGTCTTGCAACCGTACAGCCGTCGTGACTGTTCCAAAGCTCTAATGCTGGCAACGTTCCCCCAAGACCTGTTAGTCCACACGCCTAGCATCTCTAGTTCACATCAGGGGGTGATATAGGTATGAAACGACGTCGACCTAGCAAGAGTCTGGTCCATTTCGATCGCCGAGAAAACGACGACGCGGTTCTTGTCATCGGACATTGGCAACATGCATCTCCGACGTAAGCCTTGCGAAACTCGATCCGGCCCCTCTGAGCAGATTGGAAGGCCCGTTGGTGATGAGGAGGAGTGGAATGCAAATCAGAAGCTGTGTCCGGAGCTACCGGGAGGCAGTGCTGGTTCAGGATCACCTTGAACAGGCTATCAGCGCTTTCAGACTTGTGTCTGCGGTGCTAGAAGCGAAGCGCAGCGAAATAGTGACACTGAAACTGCACGCGTTGGCTGCCTACAGGCCTTCACCAGTGGTGGGGATGTTCAGGTATCGGTCGAGGTATCGGTCGAAACGTGGTGGGAAACCGTCAACTGACCGTCATCTTCCTTGTCAGTCCCCAGACCACTAGGCCCAGCCCAGGCTATTGACCCGAAGGCTAATTCCAAAGTCAAGAGGAGAAATCCGGGGACTGTCTGGGGTAGCGGATCCGCTGGGTTGGGACGGGAAAGACACGGGGCCGGGACTGTCCTCTCGGAGCTGATTCGACATTGTCACACAGGACTCACTCGCTTCCGCTGACCTGTTTCTGCCAATGGAACGACAGGGCGTCAATTAGTACGCAATTGACTAAGTACTATTTCTTGAAGTTGGCTAGGCCGTGGGAACGAGGTCGACAATGAACCTTTCGGCTGGGACGTCCCTAGTCGTTTTCGATGCTCCTCAATGGCTCCTCAATGGCTACCCGGGACCCACCGAGCCTGGGCGCTCACAGAGTGGCAGACCGGGCCCCTGCTCCCCCAGATTTCCCTTGCGAGCCTCGTGGCATCCACAAATGGGTCGCTTGGGTCCCACACCAATGCGTCCTTGACGCTTGGTCATGGCGGATGCTGATTGCTTGAAACCCTTCCCTCCGTGACCCTCTTCACCCCTGTTCCATGTCCGCTTGACCTTTTTCGTCCTCGGCAGAATCTCCGCGCGCCGCCTAGACTGCCCAGATATCCCCCCCTCTTCGTCTTTACTTACCCACCCTCACCCCTCGTCGTCCCTTGACCGGTTTTAACTTTCCTGCTTTCTCCCTCACCTCCCCGACTCGAACGACTTGGTGTGCGACTCTACCATCTTTCCGTTCCGTGATCTGCCGCAACTTCTCGTCTCGTCTCGTCCTCCCCATCCGTGTGCGTCTCGCCGATTATATATGTTCGCGGCCCTCCCGATCCCGATCTGCGTGTGTCGACGAGTCTGCGAGGACCGGTGTGTGTGACCTGAAATGACTCGATAAAAGGCTCAGGGCAACCGAACCAAGCGCCGTCTTCCCTTCGACCTTGTATCCAATCGAGACAGATTTCGAATCCAGTTGGGCAGCTCTCTACCCTATGCAAACCATACGCACTGTTTCGCTCTACATCTTGCACAACTGCTAGACGCTGTATCGCGTTGTCGTCAAAATGCCGGGAATCCTGCCAATGAAGGTGATCAAGGTGGGCAGCAGCTCGCAGAGCCGTATTGCCCAGGCCTGCGACCGTTGCCGAAGCAAGAAGATACGATGTGATGGAATCCGGCCGACCTGCACACAATGTGCCAACGTTGGCTTCGAATGCAAGACCAGCGACAAGCTCAGCCGTCGCGCGTTCCCGAGGGGATACACGGAAAGTTTGGAAGAGAGGGTTAGAGTCCTGGAGGCTGAGGTCCGCGACCTGAAAGATCTACTGGATGAAAAAGACGAGAAGATCGATATGCTGTCAAAGATGCATGGAAACCGTCGCCGGTTGTCTGTGGAGTCTGGCACCGGAGTGCCATCTGTCATGAGCTCGCCGACGATAGAAACCCGAACGGGCAGAGAACCTACGCCAGCCAAGGAAGACACCTTCCGGATCCAGGCTTCGCCGCTTCTTTTGGGCGTTGAGAATTCGGATTCGTATTATATGGGACCGTCCAGTGGTCGAGGCTTCATAGGTCAGACCCTTGTTGCGCTGTGCCGTCCCAGCTGTGTACTAACCCTTCCGCAGAGTCCTTCAAGCGCAGACTCCAGGAGACTGGCAAGCCATGCTCGGACTTCAACGCCGAGGCTTTCCTACCAGTCCAGGGCTGCTACCCGCTTGTGAATAAGCAGTCCAATGTCATCACGAGGATTCCTCCACGCATGTTCTCTGACCGATGCGTGAATATCTACTTCCAGGAATGGGCGCCTCTCTTCCCAGTCCTACACAAGCCGACATTCCTGCGCACCTACGAGGACTGGGTCGCGGAACCGGAGAAAGTAAAGAGTAACCACAAGCTAGCTCAGCTGTATCTAGTATTTGGAGTGGCTGCTCTTTCGAGCGAGAACCCAGATCTCGAACACGTTGCTGCTTGTGAACAGCAGTGGCAGCGGTCCCTCCAAGCTATTCTCATGGACGACACGATGGAGACCCTCCAATGCCTCATCCTGGCCCTGACTTACTGCCAGATCCGGTCAGACAACAAGCGCCTTCAGCACTACAAATGCCTCGCAGTCGGCCTGTCATACAGACTTGGGCTTCACCAATCCCAGAAGCGCTTCTCGTTCGGTGCACTCACCATTGAAACCCGAAAGAAGGTCTTTTGGGCCTTGTACACACTGGACTGCTTCTCTGCTGCAACGCTTGGCCTCCCCAAACTGATCAAGGAAGAAGACGTCCATACTGAATTTCCCAACGATATTGATGACGAGTACGTCACCGAGAAGGGATTTTTGCCGACGCTCCCTGGTGAGAGCACTCGCTTGTCGGGCGCACTGGCTCTCTTCCGGGCTTCTCGGCTCCTGGCCAAAATCCTCGAGAAGAACTATCCTGCTGCAACCAGTCATGAGCTCTCATTGCAGCAGATGTCTAGCCTGGAGGCGGAACTCGACGATTGGTCTAACAATCTGCCGCAGCATCTGAAGCTCACTTTCAAGCAAGACAAACCATCGACAGATATTACCGGTAGCAGATCTCCTTTGTTGGTACGTCGTTCCCGGAACCCTCCCCCCCCCCTGAGGCCCCTCTATATTCTGATGGACATTTCCTGATACCTACCCTAGGCTGTTGCATACTACTTCATCCGTACCCTCATCTACAGACCTGCGGTTGGATCCAGTCTCGGACCAAAGGCTGCACCTGCGGTCATCTCCGTCAGCGAGTCCAGCAAGCACATAATTCAGATCGCCCAACTACTTGAAGAGAGGAGCATGTCCTTCTCGTTCTGCCTCAGCAAGACGGATCTACTCGTGCTCTGCGGCATGACTCTGCTGTACCAGAGTCTAGAGCTCAAGCAGGACAGCAAGATGATGAAGGACAACGAGAGGCTCGTCAATGCTGTTCTCAAGATTGTTGGGAGGATGAAGGCGCACAGCACATATGATTTCAAGCGCGTTGCGAGTCTTGTCATCAGAATCGACGGACCACAGTGTTCACTACCGACACCGCCAGGGCAGAGCCCTGAGACCAACATGGCCGCGCCACCAATGCAGAAGTCGCCGATCGGGAAGCCCAAAAAGAAGCTCTCGCTGTCTGCAAACCAGCCGCAGCAGTATTCGCTCGGTCGACACACCAGCGTGAGCGAGACTGATTTGTTGTTGCAACAGGAGAAACTCAAGAGGATCTCCATGCCTAACAGCACACGGCCAGATCTGCAACACTCGACATCTCGTGCATCCCTGGACAAGGGCCGGCCAACTCCTATGCCTCTGATGCAGCGACGAGACCAGCGCCACTCCATGTCACAAGCTGGGATGATCGCTCGGGTATCACCGCCACTTGCCCAGAGAACAAGCATGGACTATTCGTCACTTGGCAGCCCCACATTGCCAGCGCAGAATATCAACAGTCAACATGAGGCCGCCGTCTCCCCCGGGGGCCCGACCCAACCATTTTACTCGCCTGTTCAAATACCTCAGAAGTCGTCGTCGGGTGGCATGTCGGCGTCTGAATGGGAGTCGCTTCTTGGGCAGATCGATGGTGGACAAGCCAACCTCTACGATGCGATCTACGGCGGTCCACAGGTCACGCTGGATACTCCGGTGACTTCTGCTGTCGAGAGCAATTGGTCGCCGGATGCACTGGATCTCTCGACGTTCAATCTAGGCGACCTGGGTGGCTCAAGTCTCAGCGAGGAGAGCCTGAGCTCGGTGTCCGGGGGTGACGACATCCCGTCACTTGATTTTCGGGATTTCTCCGTCGGCAACGGGGCGATGATGACTGGTGATGGATTCATCATAGACGGACTTCCCAGAGACGACAATTTCGGGCTGTGATATCATGATGTTCGTTGAGCGGGAGAGCGTCTTGCATCGTGTGTTTGCATTTTTTTTATTTTTATTTTTTTTATTTTTTGGTACTTTCCTGTTATTGGGGCACGTTCATGGGATTCTGGCAGATATTTGGCACATCTGGGAGGGCAGATGCTAAGCTTGGGAGGTTGGTCCTGTTTACAGTTCGGGACTCGGATCAATTTGATGCTGTTTGATTGCTCGACACTTCAGACCGAGCATTGGCCGTTCATGTGCGATTTGCACGTACTAGTAAGCACGATCGTTATTAGGGGGGCTATGTTGGTGGCGGACCTTTCGTCGGACCGGCAGCAGACAAACTAGCCCCTATATAAGGTCGTCTACGGGTACCCGATATGTATTTTGTCCGACCTGAGAATGCGCCTGCTGTGTGTGCCCATTGCTTTGTGGCCAAACTCCATCTCCAGTCACATGGGAGTCTCGTCGACCATTTGCTGACTGTGCAGTACAATACTTAGTACTATGTACATTCGTGTCTTGACGGAGATACTCTTTCGTAACTCCGGCCGGGTGGGTCCCCCGAGCTGAGGGGCATACGGACAGCGAAGGCGAAGTGCATCTTCCCACGAGTCGCCGTACTCTGCCTGCTCACCAGGGGCCCGTCCCGCTGAGGAGGACCAGGTCCCAGTCGCCCCATACCTGCCTCGAATCGAAGTGCAGTACTGCAGGTATATACGAGTGATAAGTCTCCACCATGGCGTAATCTGTGGACGATACTTGCTTGGAGATGGCCTGCTTTCATCTTTCTATTCTTGCTTCCACGGAAATACTTTGTCTCCTTGTGTTCCTTACCTCTTACACCGTCTTAGATACCTACTTTACTTGAGGAGAAGATTGCCCACCGTCTCCAAGATCACTGCACTGACGTGTATTGCCACGATGGGTGAAGTAGCCGACGCAGACTCCTCCGTCTCTCGTCGACGAGTAGTAGCAGACGAGATGCAGGAACCGACGAACGGATCCAAGCCATCACTCGAGGAGCACCTCATCCCACCAGCCAAATGGACCTTGAACAAGAAAGGTGTCCCTCAAGCCGTAGCCCACCGAGGCTACAAGGCCGAGTACCCGGAGAACACCATGGGGGCCTTCCGGGGCGCGGTCGACGTGGGCGCGCACGCCATCGAGACGGACGTGCACCTGTCCAGGGATCAAGTTGTGGTCATAGCTCATGTAAGACCTTCCATTCCTCCTCCCCATCCCATCACCAGGTAGGTTTCTGTGTGTGTCTGTCTGTCTGTCTGTCTGTCTGTCTGTGCGTGCGTGCGTGCGTGCGTGCGTGTGTTACTTGTAACCCAAAGGTGGCTGAAAAATACCTCCCCTCCGCCCCCGCCCGTAGGACAAGGACCTCAAGCGCTGCTACGGCGAAGACCGCCTCGTGCGCGACTGCGACTGGTCGTTCCTGTCCACGCTGCGGACGCTCCGGGCGCCTCGCCAGCCCATGCCGCGGCTGTCGGAGCTGCTGGGCTACCTCGCGGAGCCGGCCCACGCGTCCGTCTGGCTCCTCCTGGACCTCAAGGTCGACGACGCCGCCGAGGACCTGATCGCGCGCCTGGCCGAGACGATCCGCGCCGCGCCGGCCGCCGGCCGCTGGAGCGCGCGCATCGTCCTGGGGTGCTGGACCGCGCGGCACCTGCGTCTGTGCCGCGAGAGGCTGCCCGACTTCGCCGTCGCCTGGATCGGCATCACGCTGACGCTGGCGCGCGAGTATCTCCAGGTGCCGAACGTGGCGCTGAACATGCGCCAGGAGCCCATGTTTGGGCTGGGCGGCAACAAGTTCATCAAGCAAGTCCAGGCGGATGGGCGGCCCTTGTACGCGTGGACCGTCAACTCGGTGAGCTGGATGCGGTGGGCCATCGGGAAGAGGCTGGATGCTGTGATCACGGATGATCCCAAGTTGTACCTGGAGGTTTGCGAGAAGTATCGTGAGGAGGTGGCCAAGGGTCCGGTGAAGGAGGAGGGCGGTGGCGTGTTGGCGACGGCAAAGGACTTCTTCTTGTTATTGGGGATCCCCATCTTCGTGAGGGTGCTCACCACGATATTAGGGTATTACAAGCGTGTTGGGAGTCCTAAGGAGACGCGGGAGGTGCTGCGCAAGTTGTCAAAAGGTTTCAGAAGAGGATGATGGGATGCATACCAAGACAAGAAAATAGGGGGAACTGGATGGATGGTGGCCAGGACCCTAATTCGGCATAAGCGGGACCATTTCTAGGCATTTGGCTGATCCCGAGGCTACGTCGGCAAGGTAAACCACACTCTGGCCTGGCCTTCCAAAGCGACTATGTTTGATGGATAGCCCATAGTGGCTTTTTATAATCCGAAATGCCATGATGTATACGATTTTCTAGCAAATGGCGCCCCCCTCCCCCTTTTCTTTTCTTTCCCCAACACCAAGAAGGGACGATCCTGGCCTCAGAATCGTTTCCCAAACAGCAATGTGCCTCCCAGGACCCGTCCCAGGAGGTATCCAGCATAGACGCCCACCAAAATAGTGACGGGCCACTTCTGCCACTCGCGATCCCAATCCAAAGGTATCGGCACGGCACCCAGCCATGCGCCCAAGAAGCCACCCAAGAGACCGCCGTAACACTCGTCGAAGGGGGCCTCGAAGCTAGCCAGGGACAGCCAGGCAGTAGGGTCGACGCCATGTACCACGAACAGCGGGAAAGAGGTGAGGACGGACAGGTGTGCGGCGCAGAGGAAGGTGTGTGAGACGTGGGTGAGCAACGGGGCGCCGAACAGGATCATGGTGGCGTGGAGCAGGGGCGTCAGGAGCAGCGAGAGCAGGAGGGAGAGGAGGGCGGTCTGATGAGGACACGGAGATTAGCAGAAAGATCTGACGAGAAGCAGAAAGAGAAGGAAGGGGCGGCGGAAGGAACAAGTACAATGATGAAGCTGGGACCGGAGCCATCGGCCTTCTTCTTCTCGCCCGGGCGCTGTTTCCTGTGCTTGACGGGTCCGGACCCAGCCATCGGCAGGCAGACGAAGGCGTACAGGACCTGCAGCACGGAGACGAGGGGCAGAGAGGTCCACATGGTCGAGACAGGGTCGGCGACGAGATGGCGGAAGCTGGCATAGAACAGGCCGGCGAGGAGGACGGGAAAGACATGGCGAGCGGCTTGCGATGCGGCGGTCGAGTTGGCGTGCACCGGATGCGATTGAGACGGCTCGGTAGGCTTTCCAGTGACGGACTGTGGCTTGGAGGTCTTGGTGATGGAGGAGGACATGGTGACAGGGTCGACAAGAGGCATCGTGGCCGTGGACGGGCGTGAAGGTCAGCGGCACACGCTCAAAGGAGCTGTCATCCAAAGACAGAAGATGCGATCAGACCTGGAATCGAAACGCGTTCAGGGACAGGCTTAGTCATGGGCCCGATAAGATAAGAGCTTGACCCCACTTGCACCAACCCACGTCCCTTTGTCTCTCGCTGAGAAATGCCTCACATTTGGTAATTTATTAGAGGCAACGAAACAGAAACGCCGAGGGGCGCGTAGCGCGTAGCAAGGACGGAATAGGAGAGCTAGGTACCACCTGGTAGTACCCAGCACAAGTACACAGTAGCGTTCATGATCGTTCCAAGGCGCCAGGATCTGGCCACGCCTGGATGCCTTGCTTGGATGCCTTCAGATGCACCAGATCCACTTTGTGGAGGGGGGCACTCTTGACGTTTCGTCCAGGTGTGAGAGCCGCGGGTCGCCTGTCTTGCTGCTCTTCGTCTCTTTCATCCATGAGGAGGGCCACGCGGTCACTGTATGTGTCCGCACTGGACCGGGGACGATGCCATTCTATATCGTCGGTCTGGGCCGTGTGTGTCGACCACAACTAATTCAAGCCCTTTTCCGACGGATCCACGCCCGTTTCAGCACATCAACGCCTCATCAGGGGCTCTTCTATCTTTGTCTCATTTGTTCTGAAATCTGCCCGACGTTTTGTCTCGGCATCCATGCGTACGGAACTCCTCCAGCGGGAAAGTTGCGTTGTGATGATAGCCTCCCTGCCTCGTGACACTGCGAGTCAAGCTCGTTTCCATGTAAATATATATCTGCTGGTCACTGCTCTGGGTCGACTTTCTGGGACTTCTTTCTCCTCTTGGCTGGTTAGATCTATCTAGACTTCAATCTTGACCATATTACCCCTTACCTAGTGCCGGCACATCATCTACCTCATTTCTCATCCGGCTCATCCCACTGGTCTTCCGGAATCAACTCACCACCAACCCCACCACCACCCACCCACCCACACAAGAGCAGTCGACTCCAGCAGAGGTAAGCTCTCTTCTCTCACTCACCTCCAACAAAGGAAGAAAAAAAGAAGAAAAAAAGAAAGAAAAAATCAAGACGCATGCTCACCACGCGCCTGCTCCTCCTCTCCCTTCCGGCAGTTTGGACAACCCTCATCACAAACACCGCCTACCTCCCCGGCCTCATCACCCTAGACTACTCCCTGAGAAAGCAAAAGTCCGCCTATCCCCTCGTAGCCCTGTACACGGACTCCTTCCCTCCCGAGGGCATCGCCGCCCTCAAGGCCCGCGGCATCGCCCACCAGCAGATCAAGTACCTGCTGCCCACCAAGTCCACCAAGGACTACAGCAACGACCCGCGCTTCTACGACTGCTGGTCCAAGCTGACCCCCTTCAGCCTGGTCCAGTACGACCGCGTCGTCCAGCTCGACTCCGACATGCTCGTCCTCCGCAACATGGACGAGCTGATGACCATGGACCTGGACGAGCCCGCCCGCGCCGCCCGCGGCGGGCCCGACAGCACCCGCGTCTTCGCCGCCGGCCACGCCTGCGTCTGCAACCCGCTCGGGAAGCCCCACTACCCCAAGGACTGGGTCCCCGAGAACTGCGCCTTCACCTCCCAGCACGCCGACCCGGACGCCGCCCAGACCGTCGGCGCCGACCCCGCCGTCGCCCCCCTGGGCTTCATGAACGGCGGCCTGCAGGTCGTCAACCCGAGCAACGACATCTTCCAGCAGATCGTCGACTACATGGACAACAACGCCGCCGCCATGGAGTTCGCCGACCAGTCCTTGCTGAGCGAGCTGTACAAGGGCCGCTGGGTCGCCCTGCCCTACATCTACAATGCCCTCAAGACCCTGCGCTGGGAGAATGTGCACAAGCCCATCTGGAGGGATGACAAGGTCAAGAATATCCACTATATCCTGACCCCCAACCCCTGGGATGAGCTGGATGCCGACGGCAACAGCACCAGCAAGGATGAGACCCATCAGTGGTGGGCCGACGTCAACAAGGAGAGGAGAGCCGAGGAGAGCAAGAGAGGTCTCCAGGCCGATGGTTTCTGATCTGAAACACACAACCAACACATTGGCTGTAGATATATATATACGTCTCGAGTCGCTCAAATTTGCGTGTCAGACGCAATTCCGAGGACATGTGGTATGAGCGAGTGAGTTTTGGTTCATACTATGAAATTAAACCACAATTGTTTACCTATCCATCGTTCAAGTCGGGGCTACCGGTCATGTTCAAACAGAATGTGACCCATTGAAAGAACCACCCGGTCCGTGCTATCCGTGACTCCTTGCCATGAGGTGGTGTGGGTGGCAATCTGTCCCATATTCTATCCATCAACGCCTGTCTAGATGCGTGTCCCCCTGCCATGACTAAGGAAAAGAAGAGCAGACACCCATACCCATTGCCCAAATGCTTGCATCGGCCCAGACCACGAGGGAAGAAAAGGAGAGAAAAAAGGTGGGCCTGTGTTGGCATGAAAGCTATGCTCTCATTGTTCCACCTCCCGGTCGTCCACTCGAAAGATCAGTGTCACTGAGCCTCGGCGCGATTCCAGTACGCCTCGCTTCCAAAAGTCATTCATGTTGTTCATGTCTCGTCGGTATATCCCCTCTCGCGAGGCCGTCTCAGCCGTCTCCTTATCTTCCGGGACCCGGCTTGTATTTCTGAGAAAAGGGTCAGTAGTTGCACGACATCAGACTGCCCTGGCATGAGTGTACTTACGTCTTCCATCCGCCTTAAATTCCTCGGGTCCAGAGTGTTGTTGGCTCCCATGAGCGCCTGGCCCACAGCCCGACTGGCTCCGATGGCCGGGCGGAAAATGATCGTTGGGGCTCTCCTGATCACCGCTGCTGCCGCTCCCCGTGCATTCCCGCTCTCCATGACCTCCGTAGGGACCGCTATGATGGCATCTCGGGCCGTGTTCAGATCTCGGGCCAGGCTGCTGTATGCGTGTCGGAGCCCCTGGGCCACTCCCGTGGGTTGGTCCGCATAGAGAGAGATCTGCTTCTTCTCCTCTGGTTCCATGTCTTCATCCTCCCAGCCCGCCTGGATCGACGTGACCTCGCCCACGCCTGAAGTCCCAGTCAACATACCCTCCGCGTTCTGGAGCGCATTTTGTGTGCCAATGGCCATCTTGGCACCCAACTTGACAATCTCGGTGCCCGTCTTCTGCGCAAAAGCCGCGGCTCCTTTGCCGATGCCTCGCACAATCCGGCCATCTTTCTTGTACTCCTTGATGGGAATCTCTATCAGATCGCGGAAACCGCTTCCAACATTGACCAAATGGCGGGCGGGCCCGACACCCGCCAGAACGCCGCCGAGCTGCGTTCGTTTCACATCCGGCGTCCAGGTGTCATTGAGCAAATTTCCTAGGGTTTCCCATCCTGTACAACCATAGGTAATGATGCGTCGCAGCTTCATACGAGAGCCCTCGAGGGTCACGAAATTCATGAACTCTGATGTACGCCCGCCCCGCAAACCAGCGTAATCCACCCTCTTGGGCTTGAAGTCGAGCACAACTGGTATCTCATTGATCTCCGCGCGCTGTATGTAGGCTTCATCACTCGGCGAGGAATGCGCTGGTGTCTGAGAGTCGTCTTTGAACTGGAAGAACCGGGTGATGAAGTCGAGTGCGTCCTGGTCAACGTGCAGACGCAGGGGAAGCACGGTGGCTCTAAGCACGTTATCGATGGCCGCTAGGCCAGAATCTGTTTGTACGAGGAGCAGCTCGAGATGTATCATGTTCATGCCGAGCTCGCGTTCGCCAGCATCCATATCATACGTGGCAAATTTCTTCCAGGTAGAGGTCGGAATGTGGTCGAAGATCTCCAGAGTATTGACACGCACGTCGATGGAAGCAAGCGTTTGGCCTGGAGAAGGACCTGTCTGGCCTGTTGAGGAATTCCTTTGGCCTGAGGCCCGCGGGAATTGAACAAGGTCCACACTGACTCCTGACAGCTCAAATGTTATTTTGTGCCGTCGGCTCCTGCCCAGTCGCAACTTCTTCGATCTCGACCGGAGTTGACCAGTCCCTGTTCGAGTTGTGGTCGTCGTCACCGTTGTCGCTGCTATCGATTCTATGTCGTCCAATTGGTGATTGATCCCCCCCACCAACTCGCGAGGATCATGTCTGGCAGGGATACTGACATAGATGGAGTTGAATAAGCAGTCTCCAACGACATCTTCGTCTTCAGAATCTGGTTCTTCTAGAGACCTCCGTCCCGACCGAACTCGTCGTTCAAATGCCTGGTTTTCGACCTCCTCCACAGTTTTCGTAATGGCATCGCGAGTATGCTGCCAGTCATAGCCATCGAACAAATTCCATATGACGTGGACATCTCGAACGCGAACCTTCAGAGGACTGCTGCGCATCGTTGCTCCATCAACCTCCTCGTACTGGTTCATGGAAGATTTCCAGCGATGGGCGATCATTTGAGCTGATGGCTCAGTCGCAAAGAAGTCTTCATGCACCTCAATCTCACCAGGATTCGCCATGAAATCTGTGCTTGGCGCGGCCGGCCTAGATTGGGAAGCACTAGTACCCGTCGTCGTAGTACGGTCGGAAATGATAGAAGACGACGTCGCGTCGAACATGCATTCTGCAATTTCTTCCTCCCCAGGAGAGAATCGTGGCCTGGTCTCCATCGGACTCGCGTCGATGAGCTCACCATCGGACGAATCATCCCCAACACTAGAATCTTGTGGCATGGCGAAGTCTTCGTCGATGTCGTAACTGCCCTCCGCCCTGCCGAAAGCGTTTTGTGTGACAGAGGCCATGAGATCCTGGACGGGTATTATCTGTGTCCTGTACTTTTCCTCCCTGCTAGGTGGAGTTGGAGGCTTCAAGGCACCTGCTAGCGCGATCATGGTGTGAGTAGAGTCTGCGCAAGTCTCAAGCACCAGAAGGTCATCTCTAAGCTCAACATCGACCTGCTTCTCTCCATCTGCAGTAGGGGTGATTTGCACTCTGGCTCTCGCGGAAGAGATTTGACAAATATTGACGTATCCTTTGGAGCACAAGATCGACACCATATCTGTCTGTCTTCGAGCATCTGACCCTCGGTGTCTCGACGGTCCTGGTTTCTCATCTGTTATCTCGAGCAAAGAGGTATCGTCGATCAGGAGAATAGCCACCCGCCTCAGATCAGCTACAGCATTGACGTCGTCACCAACTGGCATACCAACCTCCACAAGGGCGTCGACGAGCACGATGGCGAGCTTAGACGTCAAACCCAGGGGGTTGAGGCCCAAGAGGCAATCGCGAAAGCCGATATTGACAACAGTTGGCTTTGTTTGCTCAGTCTTGGACGCCGCTGGGGATTGTCGTTGCGGAGGCTCAGTCCCGACCAGCGCGTGATGCGCCTTATCGCCGAGGTTCGCAACAGATGCCGCTAACATGGCATCAAATTCCTGCGGCGTCGTTTCCGACGATAGACCCAATAGATCCATCAGCGTGGGCACGCGGTATTCAAAGTTGATGTTGCGCATCCTCACTTTGATGACGGGCTCCATCTGATCTGCAATCATTCGCACCATGAACACGGGTGGCTGTAGCAGAAGGTCCGCGTTGGGATCACTGATCGACCCAACCAGCTCCTCAATCCTGTTCCTCTCGACCCTGATGGATTTGATGGCGAAGGCAGCCAAAGCTGGGAAAGTGATGTGGGCCACTTCTAAACCCGTCATGTGCGTATTCACGACGCCAACCCTTCCGCCGATATCGACCGAAGCTTCAAGGTTTTGGACGAGACCCAGCGTAAGCAGGCCAGGGCGATCATCTTCGGGCAGATACTTGGCCACAGCACCAAGTCGGGCGAGCTCTTCCCCAAGAGCCGGAATAGAGTCGAGCTGGTGTAGTTGACTTGCCTGCACCTTCACGTGGTCTACCTCGAGATCCAGGACTGAGCCCTTTTTCCGTTGCCGTAGTAAAGTGTCCACCATGATTTCATCGTCTCCATCGTCAAATTGACCCTCGGAGGGAACAATCAGAGCAAGCAATCGATCCAAATTGGTGTCGCGAGGGGAGTAAAGATACTTGAGCCTAGCGTTTGTCATGAAAATATCCACGGGCGGCCCAAGTGAGGATGCTTCGTTGTGTGGTCCTGAGGCATGAATTTTGCTGATCTGAACGCGCAGTTTGTCGGCTTGATTTGTTATCTTGACAGCCGAGGTGCGCAGGTTTATGCCGCACATTTTGCCCACTAGATCGAGCTGCAAACCTTCTATCCGAACGGTTGCGTTGTTCTCGTGCACTTTTTCTGTGCTGTCCTGCTGAGCTGGAAGGTCAAACCGCACACCCATTGGCTTGGTAGGCTTGGCCGCGGGTCTCCCGTGTGAGGTGGAGGTATTAGAAGTCATTGAAGCGCCCATCTGGAGAAAGCCACTGAGACCACCGAACCAAGTAAATGTCTCGTCTAGCCGCTGGAGATCCACGTTCACCCTAAGGGGCAGTGTCCTCACTTCGCATAGCGTCCTGTTTTTCTTTGTCGACAAATGAATCGAGGCATCCGACCCAGCTTCTAGAAAATTATCCATAGCGGACTCTCGCATCTCGGCGTTCTGGTGGAATGAGATTATGTCACTGTCATGGTACCCAAACCGGAACCGTTCAAGGTTGATTCTAATTTCCTTCAAGCCAGCAGACTGGGACATGTTGGCGCGAAGATTCTCGACCTCGGTCCTCAAGAGCGGGTGGTGCCTAAAGGACGCGGCATGCTCTGGTGTTTTTGCTGTGCTATCCGCAACACCAAAGACCTGCTCCATGAACAAGATGGAGATCCTCTGAATGTAGAATACGCAATTCGGCACAGATGCGGTTGCTTTTTGGTTGGCCGAGGTATCGACCTTCTCGGGAGATCCTTGGGATCGTTTTGAGGCCTCGAGGAGCCTTTGAGCCACCATGGCAATGAGGAACCCAACGGATGCATCAAAGCGGCACTCAAGGGGAGTAAGATGTATCTCGACCGAATCGTCTCCGGCGTCCTTCTCTGCAGGCGGCGGGTGGTTGTCAGGGTGGGTCGAGGTCTGGGGCATGGCTGAATGAACTGAAAAGGCTCCCGGAACGGTGTGCATGGCAGAATCGGCCAATGGGGCTGTCCCGTCTGCAGTCGAGACATATATATGTCTGTGTCTCGTAGGTACGTAGATAGAGACTGACTCTAGGGATACAATTTCCTTAACAAGCCTTGCGGGACCTTGGAACACGGCCTCGTGTGCCAGGTCGCCCGTGCTGGGCCTGGGAGTGACTTCTGTGAGTACAGGCCGATCTGTACCTGGCTCTGTTATTGACTCATCCCCAACCACTGACGATGTTAGCCTGAAGGGTTCTGTCTCAGGTGTAGGCTCGTTGAAATGCGTCGCCATTTCATCCTCAAGACCCGGACTCGGTGCATGAGGGGTCGCCGGACGATGATTCTTAGATGAGGTCTTTGGTGAAGTCTCAGGAGACGGGTGAAAGTCCCAAGAGCCCGGCATGCTTCCACCTCGGAGCCGCTGAGACTCTCCCTGTGAGAAAGCACTCATGTACATACTCTCAGCTTCCTCATGACTAAAATAGTGCGACTGGCTGAGATCCTCGGAAGGCTGTGCCCCAGAGTCATCACTTGCCGGATCGGAGGAAACCGAGTGCTCGAGTTCATCGTCAGGCTGCATGCCATGGCTCAATGTAGGGGTCCCCAGCGTCGGGGACCATGGAAAATGATCTTCTGCAGAGATTGCCGAGTGGAAAGGGGAATTGACAGGTCCTGAAGAGTCATGATAGATGGAAGCCCGCGGCGTAGATAACGACGAAGCTGGCTCAGGCTGCTCCTCCTGACCGTCGCCAGCACCGCCCCAGTCGTCCATATCGTAAGGTATCTGCAAGGCGTCCTCGCTATCTTCTAACAATCGTGGACTACTGGAAAGATCATCACGGGCGCCAATCAAGGGTGTCGTGTCCAGACTGGGCAGCGGGAAGGGATCGGCTGCTGAGGGCGGGCTCCGCTGTGTCATCACTGGAGATCTCGAGGCCGCGGATGTCATGGAGGGTGATCGTGTGAGGCTGGAGAAGACATCCGCTTGTGTGATGAGAGAGGCCCGTATGTTATTGAGCAAGATATGGCGCTTGCCCTCCTTGGGTACAATCTTGGAAGTCCCATCCTCCTGAGCCTGTGTGGTGACGCCTTCGACATGCAGCTCATCGAGAGACAGCCGCATGGAGACTAGTTCGATCTCGGAGGTTTTGGGCTCCATGGGAACCTCAATATCAAGGTGTAAGGCAACATCCTTGACAGTGACGCGGGTGCGGTCGACAACGCCCTGCAAGAAGTCAGTCAAGAAGGCGGGCAGAGAGAGGCCTTGGCCAATGCCGAACGCCAGATCCTCCTCGCTGCCGTCCTCGCTCGACATCACGGAGGCGCCCAGGTCTTGTTTCTCAGCGGCAAGTGCCTCTTCCAAAGCCCTCCTCTCCTGATTCGGCTGGGTCTCGAGAAAGGACTGTGCCAGATCGGCTGCGGTAGGAACCAAGTCTTGGCCCGCATTCTTCTTCTCCTTTCCCTTGGCGGTAGTTTTTTGTCGGGAGTCGGTGGAAGAGATCTCGAGGCAGATGTGAACGCCGGTGGCTGTGAGCTCGATGGAACTGGAGTAGAGGTCCAAAGGAACGGTGACCTGGAGGCGGGAGACCTTTGCCTTCTTGATGCGGTATTCGGGGGGGAGGGCGAGTTGCTTGGTTAGTTTCTGGGCAGGCAGAGATGTTAGCCCCAACGACGACCGTCTCGGTACTGAGAGAGTGAAACAAAAGCAGAAGCGGAGCACGTACGTCTACCTTGAGGCCAACGTCTTTGAACTCAAAGGTGTTCTTGAAGCCAAAGCCGAGATCTAGGTTCTCGAGATCAAGGGCATCGTCCTCGAAGATATCGAACCTTGCCATGGCATAGCGAAGCAGGCGCTTTGGCATGGCCGAGGTCCGGAAGGACTGGAAGATGGCCGCCATTGTGTGGAGCGATATGTTGTGGGCGCGGGTAGGCGGGAGACGTGGTCGGGAGGAGGGGCGAGGTCAGAAAGGTCGGTTGAGATGGTCGGCACGGTCGGGATGGTCGAGACGGGGGATACTGCAAGCAGCCTATGGGGCAGGTCATATCGACGGAGTCCTCGTAGACCATCAGGCCAAGGTCAGGTCTGGAGGGGAATCAGAGGGAAGCGTGGGCATAGACAGTGAGAGCGAGGACGCGGACAAGGACAAGAGAAGATCAGTCTCTCGGGCACAACATCTCTACCGAAAGAGAGTCATGGAGGTACTTTAGGTGATGGTTCTGTCCTTAGGTCATGAAGAGGAGGAAGAGGTAGAGGTTCTATTCAGCAAGGAGGCTATTGATGGTGGAAATAGAGATGGAGAAGGGGACGTCGAACTAGGGATTCCAGAACGCTGGAGTTGAGAGGTCGACGACGCGCTAGGTTAGGCTGGCAGGGTTGGTCAGGTTGGAGGTGTCATATGCTCTCTTGACTATCAAGACCACTTGGATAAACGATAGCATGCGGGCACTCTGGATGTGGGGCAGTGGAACGGAATCGCCCCTCATGCACAGGCGGGTGTCACACGGCGCCACAGCCGGGGGGAAGAGGGGAAGGGGGAAAAAGTACCCAAGTTGTTTGTCTGACTGTGCCTAACCCCCTCTTCACCAAAGCAGTGTATTCCACTGGACCGGTCTGGCTGAGTCAGGAAGTAGTATTTCAGAAGCCATGGAAAGTCTGCTTGAGCACAACCATTCACATATGTATATCTATATGATATGAAGGCGTTTGGTCCTTGCATCAAAGTCATCTGGTGAGTTTGGCTGTGCAGAGAGGCAGTCATCTTGCTTACTTGCAGTACAAGACACCTTTAACCCTTGAGATTTTGATAGAGAAAGGTTATAGAGCCACAGTTGATCTAATGTGCGACTATATAGTTATATAGTCATATGGTCATATAGTCATATAGTCATATAGTCATACAGTCATATAGTTATATATATTCTCACAGCCTGCTATATGGCAGCGCTCCAGTTGGCAGCACTCCAGTTGGCACTTGGCACTGTCAAGCTACCTAGGTAGGTCCGTGTACCACAGTAAATCAGCGTTCCGTCCTCTACCTCGGCGTTCACCTGGGCAGTGACAGCCGACTCCAACCCCAGGCTCCCCTAGTCTCGGCCTGATCGCATTCAATTGTCTCCCCAGAGGATCCACTCCAGAAACCGTTGGACGCATCGTTGACCCCAGCAGCTAAGGCCATTCCATACACCATCATCCTTCCATACACCACCATCCGTCGTGCCGTTCCGAACCTCGCACCTCGTACTCCGGTCCCAACGCCTTCTCACCAGGCTCACTGAAGGTTGCCCTCCCATCCATTGGCAGCAGCACTCGAACGCTGTCACTCGGCCAGCCTTTTGATTCAGTCGACTGCGCCTGTTGTTGTCTTATTGATTGCATTCAGTCCAGCGTCAGCGCCGCCACTCCCGTTCCCTCCCAGCGCATCCGTTTCGCGACTATTCCTACCTCTCCTTTCTCTCCCTCTCCCTCTGCCTCTCCCTCCACCGATCCACTCCCCGCCATTCCCTCTCGACCTGCCTGTACTCTCGTACCGTAAGCGATTCTTCATGGCTCGGCCGACCTCCACAGTACCATGAACTCCCTCAACTTTGTCTCCTCCCGCGTGGCTCCTACTACCTCCACGCCCGCCCCCTCGCGATCCAACTCCCTCGCCTCCATGGGCATCACCGTCACCTCCGAGGAGCAGCACGCTTCCCAGGAGGGTGACTACGACGCGAATCACCCTCTCTGCGCCGAGCCAGACGATTTCTACCACTCCCACTCCCACTCCCAGGACCCCGACCAGCCCGCCGCCTCCCCCGACGAGAACACCCCTCTGCTGCAGCGCACTGAAGCCAAGGACATGGGCGTCAGGCAGTCAACATGGCATGGCATCCCCAGAAGGATCGCCAGCTACTTCATCAACTCCTTCCGCTGGGTCCTGTCCACCCTCGCCGCCCCCGGCGTCTACCTGATCGCCTGTCTCTACGATGAAGAGGGCAACTTCTCCCCTCTGCTGCCATTATGGAGACTCTTCGGCGCATATCGCAACCAACCACGGAAATTGGCCTCGGGTGAAATGAAGGAGGACGGCACTACTCCCAGCGAGATTATCAATATTGGCAGAGGCAACGCCATGGTAGCCCGCCCCATCCTATCATCAGGTTCTTCGTCCTCTGGCCTCTCCAGCGAATCCGAGTCCGAGCACGACCAAGGGGATGGGGACAACAAGGGATTTGGTCGCCGATCTTCACGGTCCAAGTCGCAGAGCTCGGAGGAGATCAGCCCGTCTAGAAGGTCTATACGCATCAAATTACACAACGAGGAAACGCTCAGGCAGCGCAAACAAAAGAAGGGCCAGTCGGGGAGTCCTCGCGGCAGCGCGGGCGGCAGCTCCAAGCAAAAGGATATCTCAGCACAGCTCAAGTCGCCCACCTCGCCCGCAGGCGCTCTGACCAAGTACCCTAGGACGCCGGCGCCCCCGAGGCCGCTGATCCCCCGCCGACAACCCTCGTACATCAATTTGGAGCCCAACGGACAGGCGCCGCAGAAGACGCTGATACTTGATCTGGATGAGACCCTGATCCACAGCATGTCGAAGGGTGGGAGGATGAGCACGGGACACATGGTGGAGGTGAAGCTGAACACCACGTACGTCGGCGTAGGCGGGCAGGCAAGCATTGGACCTCAGCATCCCATCCTCTACTACGTGCACAAACGGCCACACTGTGATGATTTCTTGCGACGGGTAAGTTGTCTAGCGGGTAGTCCAGCAGGTGGGGCATCTAGGGGCAGCTGTTCTGACGTTCTCTGACCAGGTCTGCAAATGGTTCAACCTCGTGGTGTTCACAGCCTCTGTACAGGAGTATGCGGATCCGGTGATAGACTGGCTGGAGTCGGAGAGGAAGTTCTTCTCGGCAAGGTATTACCGGCAGCACTGCACGTTCCGGCATGGCGCATTCATCAAAGACCTCAGCTCGGTGGAGCCGGATCTGAGCAAGGTGATGATCCTGGACAACAGCCCCCTCAGCTATATGTTCCATCAAGGTCAGTCGCGCAAGCCGCAGGTTTTGTCTCCAGCATAATCTCGACTCCAATGCTAATCCATGCCACAGACAATGCGATTCCCATACAAGGCTGGATTAATGATCCCACAGACAACGACCTCCAGCATCTAGTCCCATTCCTGGAGGGCCTCCAGTACGTATCTGATGTGCGGGCACTGCTTGCATTGAGAGGGGGTGAAGATGGTCAGCACATGGTACCATAGCATGCATGCATTTACTCGTTCCTTATGCTCGATCCAACAGTCGAGCGGTAGAAAGCATGGCTTGTTCCGGGAGGGCTGGACGGGAAGGAGCGAGCGATGTCCATTAGCGTGTTAGAAAAATTGCAAGTCCAAAGCAGGGCATTTCAGAGGATCTTGTTCTTCTCATCTGACTTCGTTCCGTCGCTGGGTTTGCGGGTCGTGGTAGGCGGTCTCGAAAGGGCTCCCCTGTTCGTGTGCAACTTCCCTGCGCAAGCCACCATGGCGCGTGCATGGTTAGGTACCTAGGTATTTTCTTAGCACTTTGTATGTAGTGCTATGGTGACGGTGGGTCCACCTGATGACATCATGGCACAGCTGACCATCGGAAGCTTGAGCTCAACAGTCCCAATTGCGACCCAGGCACAGGTGGGAGAGAGAGATGGACCAGCGGATTGGATCCTCCCCACGTTCCAGTTTCAAGTATGTCCCTTAGGGCCTCTGCCATCATTGCTAAGTGACCTTGGTGACGTGGGAAATTCAGTGGGGAATCCATTGGACCGCCGTGGAGGAGGGACATCTCCGATGGGAACCCGGCTCGTGTGGCTCGTGTGGCTTGATGCGGTGCTGGGTTGAAGGTTGGACCAGCGGTCCGGAACAGGACGAGAAAAGGGCAGTGACGAAATGGGGGAGGACCCAGGCACGCCAGGAGAAAGCAGTGGAAATTGGGAAGTTGATGGATGAGAGATGGAGCTAGTCCTGACTGGCTTCCATTGCCTCATAGCTGCCTCCCGAGGTCAGAGAACCAGTGACGACTGTTCAACGTAAGACGCAAACGGCACGACTTGGAGCTTAAATAGTGTCTTCTGCCCGGCTATGGTAACCTGTTTCCCTCTTGACCTACAAATAACGTCGACGAATTCTTGCCCACTGTCAATATACCATCGATCTTTCACCTACACACAAACACAACCCAGCCGTCATCCTATCATGTCTCTGCAATGTGAGTCTTGACTTCCTCTCCTTCCTGGCCCTGGCCATGCCTCTGCCTCTGCGCCGCCTCGAGGATTGTGCCGTCTCTATTGTAACTTCAGCCAAATTACTCCATGGGCCGTCCGCGAGCGTCCCTGGCCTCAAGTTCCCATTTGCCCGGGGGAACCACAGAATCTGACATTGATGCGACAGACCTTCCTCCTGTCAAGCCCTCGGCTGTTGCTCTGGGTTTGGTCTTCAACCAGGTACGGATTCACACCCGCCCCCACCATGACGTCGATGAGCGACGTGACTGACCCGGTTGGATACAGGCCGTCGAGACTGCTGTTCTCGCTCCAGTCTTGTATGTCGAGCTCACGCTTTGAAATTCCCTCCCCTTGCTTGGACGTCAATCAATCTTGGAAGTGAAGCACCGACGCTGTTCCGTGGGTCGTGTCGGGCCGACCCTCCCTGGTTGCCTCTTCGCAGCTCTCCGCGACACCTCTCTGTTGTGTTCATGAGAGATGGCGGTGACCGAATGAGTGACTGACCCGTCACAAAACAGTGGCGAGACCTATAAGAAGGCAAAGCAGGCCAACAGCTCTCGCGAGTTCTGGGAGTCCAGGGAAGCCACCAGCACTGGTATTGTGTGTACTCCCCTCCCCGTCCTGAATTCTCGGAGCTGTGAATACCGTCATTTGGGCAGACAACTTACATATCATCAGGCCGTGGGCACCACATTCGTGGGAAGTCTGGCTCAGTCATACGCCGTCGGTGCTTTGATCAACGCCACCGGCACGCTGTCGTACAAGGGCGCCTCATATCTGGGAGGACTCATCTTCCTCGCCACCTCTGCTCCCACAGTGAGTTAAGAAATATCCTCTCCTCGGCTCACTTGACCCCTCTGGAAGCTAATTTTCCGGGCTAGTACCTCTCCCAAATCTTCCAGGAGCGTCGGCCGCTTGATACGGTTGGCGTCTCGGTGCTTGCCAAGGTCGTCGAGTCTGTTGGCCTCGCCTGCTTCCTGACCTGGTGGGGCACCCGGACCAACCCCTTCGACTAAACAAGTCGACATCGAGGGCTGTATGGTTGTGGGCTTGGAAATGTGCGGAGTTCGACGGTGACGCCTGATTGGGAGCACTTCTTGAGGGAATATCGCAGTGATCTTCGTCGTCTGGTCGTTTAGTAGTCCGAAAATATAATTCCCCTTCGAACAAATACCTCATCTGTATTCCTTCCCGGAAACTTATAGGTGTTCTCGCCCTGGTCGATTGATGGGTACCATATGACTGATCACGCTGTCTCCATTTCGCCAACGACCAGTCTCTGCCTCGCTGTCCTGTACGCGACAGCTCGACGCGTGTGCTCAAGGCGTCTGCGGTGGTCAGAGAACAACTTACCAAAGTTCAGCAATGACATGTCGCTAATGTTCACGGGCATGTTGCGGTGGGTATACCCTTGAGAAGCCTGACCAATACATTCCACAGCGCACATGGAGCAGCAGTAGACTACTTGCTTCAGAAATGCAGATACCGTGCCTGTCCCCCGCCCTCGCGACGAGATGCAGTCAGGGCACAAGCTCCCCAACCGCCGTCCATGCAAATATGCCCGTACGCCCCTGAACGCCGCCTGAATACGCCCAGTTCCCGATCGATTTTTCGGCCCTTTCTTTTGTTTTATTGTATCACTATGCCGCCGGTAGATCAGACGACGAGGCGCGACCGTCTGATCTGGTCAGATGCATTCCCTCAGCCCCTAAGCACATCCTTCATCTGCTTCGTATATTCCTTCTGCGCCAGCTTCAGCAACTCCTTGTAGGCGTCGGCGTAGCTACCGCCGTCGTCCTCGTCGTCCTCGTCGGCCTCGGCCTTCTTGGCAGCCTTGCTCTCCTTGCCCTTCTCCTGGATGAATACTACGCTCGTCGGCCGCTTGGTCTTGGCGGCGCTGCCGAGCTCCAGTCGCGACTTGACGAACAGGTAGGGGACGTTGTGCTCCTCACAGTACAGGGGGAGGTGCATGATCACCTCGTCGGGGGAGATGTCGCCGGCGATGATGGCGATGCCGGGGATCTGGTCTGCGTTGGCGGGGGTCTTGATGGCTGTCTTGCGCAGGGCTTTGTTGACTTCCTTGACTCCGCGCTGGAGGGCGCCGGCTTTCCGAGCTGGGAGAGCATGTTAACAACGAGCCGTTCCTGGTGCAGACAACGGATTGTCCCGATGGGAATGCAGCCAGCTAGGAAAACTCACCCTTCTTGATGGTCTTGTAGATCTTCTTGTGGCCCTTGGCATCCGCTAGCGGCACAGCAAAGTAGACCAACTTTGTGGTGATCTCGGGGTTCTTGATGTCCTCGAAGTCGGAGCCCGGGTGGTCATCGTCGTCTGCCTTGGAGGAGGCGGCGGCGTCTGCTTGCAATTGCCTGTCGAACGTGTCGGCGACCTTCTGCTTGAGCTTCTCCTTCTCTGCTTTCTTCTCCTTCTTGTCCTTCTTCTTGTCGACGCGGTCGGTGCTGAGCTTCTTCTCCTTCTTTTCCTTCTTGTCCTTCTTGGACTTGATCTCTTCGGACGCCATGGTAGTGAGTGCGACTAGGTGCGCCGGGAGGCGGAGAGGTCGGAAGCGGCGTCAGTTGTGTGGAGGGTACGTTGGTCAGTAATTTGACCGCAGGGCACCAAGATGCGCGTGGTTCGGCCGTTGAGGGAGATGTGTCGTTGAAAAGTTTGTAACGTTAGGTGGTTGTTGGCTTTGGGGGGTCTCGCGATGGAGACGCAGGATATGGCCTCAAATTTTCGGACAGGGATCAGGCCACTAGCGTCCGAGTGGTTGTTCCAGCCCCGATCGACTTCAGCCGGCCGCCCGCCCTGGGCAACTTCCAAAATCTCGAGCTTGTCCCACAACCCAACGATGGTGTAGTCTGTTCCGGTATCCTTCCCATGGGCTTCCTTCTTCTCTTTTCTTTCTTTCTTGGGTTTTTATATTGTTGTTTGTACTTTCGTCGACTCGGAAACAATCAATGTTGTTCAGTTTCTAGCTCAGCGTGGTGAGACCCAGCCTACGCAGCTTGATCCCCCGAGTTTTCTCGATCTTGTCCGACATAGAAATGCAAAGGAACGCTGCCATGCCCTTCGACGTTCTTTCGGGCCTTCTATCTGGCTAGTTGGCTCCCTCCTTCATGGTTGTTTGTTTTCACATCATGGTCTTTCAAGTCACGTTTTACAGTCCAACTCCTGATGCTCGGCGCACCAAGCCCACCATGGAAAACGTGCAAGAACGCGCTCACGGAAATCAATTAGATCAATTCATCAAGCGATCACTACATTTCTCTCTTCGCGCTCAACCTAGAAGACTACTGAGGTGCACTTTGAGAAGTCTCCTTTTTCTGGAAAGCGGGTTTTTTTTATTACAACCGCTAGCTACATACAGAATGTGTATTTATATGCTACAGGGAATGAAGTGATATATATACATCACAGAAACGGTTTGCCAGACACCAAAACTAGAACCTGGTCGGGCTGGGAATCAATGCCACCACAATAACGTTCACGCCTTAGAGTGAGTCCCTCGATCTAGTTGCGGAACTTGGCCGACCTCTTCCAGACAGGATTGCCCTGAGGGAAAGGGGTGATCTCGGCATCCGCTACCTCAACATTGTTCTTGCCCCAGGACGACCCCGAGCCCCATCCGGAGTGGCTGCCAGAGTAACCATCCGAGCTGGGCTCCGCATCAGACGCCGAGGTCTCGGCGGCGGCGGAGGAGGAGGAGCTGGAGGTGGCCGCCACACGGGCTGGCGCTGCGGAGCTGCCGTCGCTGCTCGAGCCGCTGGTCGCGGCCGCGGAGCCGGTGGCAGCAGCACTCTGGGCCGATCCGGACAGGAAAGCTGAGATGGGGGCCTTGCCGGGGTAGAAAGAAGCGGGCATGCTGGGGATGGGGATGGAAGCCGAGACATCGTATCCGGTCGACAACTCGTTGCCCACTACGGCAGGTCAGCATCAAACAGTCGTCCATTTGTGTATAGGAGGTAGGGACTCACTGGTTTGGTAGGTGTAGTCACCCACACTCGTCACGGTCTGCGTGGTTGTGTAGGCGGCATCGGCGTTTCCAGAGACAAGGCAGGCACCTTCACCGTATGCGTTCTGGCAGACGTACAGGACCTCATCACCAGAGTCCGTCCAGACATTGAAATCCTCGACGGCGATGCTGTCACAAGGAACGGCCGCGGGGCAGTTGATCTTGACGGGGCCTCTCTCAGTGCCGTCCGCGGCGGTGCCTGTCCATGTGCTGAAGGTGATGTTCGAGTAGGAGATACCGTCGCCATCCACGGCATCCATGGAAGCCCACGCGGTGTCAAAGTCAAGGGTGTACGCGTTGGAGTGGCCCATGAAGTTGTTGAAGGCGAGGTTCTCGACAGTGCCGGAGCCACCGTTTGATTTGATCATGTACATCTGGTTCGAGTGGTGAGTGTAGACGTAGTTGTATTCGATGTTGGAAATGTCTTCGAAGAGGTCAGTCACCCATTTTTTGAGCCCTGTTCCGACTCTCACTTGAGTCTCCGAAGGACACATGATCACTTACCGACGCCTGCACCCAGAGAGCCCATGGCACAGCCTCCAGACCAGTTGCAATGAAGTTGCTCCACAAGAATGTTTGTGGAAGGGTCCTTGACCGTTACACACTCGTCCTTGTTCGAGACCTCGATGTCATGGATCCCTGAGAATGCTTTGTTAGTGAAAAGGCCTGAACATGTCCCCGGGGACGCGGGGTGAGACTCACAGATGTTAGTGCCCCAAACATCAATTCCATCCAAGCCGCCTTGGTATCCACCGTGAATGACCATGTTGTAGACCTCTCCATTTGAGCAAGTGTCCAGAGACAGATGGAACTGGCCGGCATCGACGAGAATGATGTCGTGAATGCTGAAGTCCACACACTTGGTGCAGCGCATGATACGGGGCCCGTACTCGCCGTCCTTGTGGAACTCATAACCATATCCTTGGATGGCACCCGCTGAGGTGGCGGAGTAGATTTCAATATCGGTCGAGTCTTCGATCGCTATCATGTTTCCAGAGGCCGTGCCCGTCCGGTAGATGGTACCCTCCAGGTTGATCGAGACTCCGGAGCCTTTGCTCAGGGTCACCCACGTGCCCAAGCCGTAGTCTCCTGCGGGGATCAGAACCTCACCACCCGAGGCACAAGCGGTCCACGCATCCGAGATGGCCTGTCCGTTGTCTGTCGAGGCGTCCGCAACACCGCCGTAGTCCATGATGTTGCAAACCTTGGTCGAGGACTTCGCGGAGGTGGTGGTCGTTGGTCCAACAGTGCCAGACAGCTGGGCCGCCGCCGGGAGGACGTAGCTAGCCGTGGCCAGGAGGCCGGATATGAACAAACGTGGAGCCATGGCAAAAGAGGTCGGAAGAGTGAATGAGTGTAAAACGAAAGAATAGCGGATGCTGTGAAGACTGCTGCTTTTGAAAAGAATGAGCAGGATGAGAAGAGCAGAGCGCAGCCCGCTAACGAGAGAAAGATATGAAAGAAGGATGACAGAGTTCTGAACAACTCTCACTCGATGACCACGAAGACTAGAGGAGCTGCATCAAGGGCAGATGTCCAGCCTTTTTCAACTCGGGTTGTTTCGTTTCATTGTGGGGAGGGAGGGTGGATACTGCCCGAGGGGGGCCAGGAAAACAGGGGGTTCGCAGATCAATATGTAGCAGGGATTCAAAGAGAAACGAGTCGTCCGAACGGGAACCAGGTCCCTCTCCGGAAAACTTCTCATGGAGTACCATGGTGTATCTTTTCCTCCTCCAGAATGTCCAAGTCGACATGTCTCAGGATGGCTTCCCGCTTGCGCCGCATCTTCTTTATCCTCCTCGTGTTCACGGAGTGGCTCTTAGTACTTCAGCGAACATTCTGCGAGATTCGTCTGTATAGAGACCAAAATGTAGTCCAGAGAATGCGCCGACGGTTCGGAGTAGACACTCGTACAGATTCAGGGGCGGGTCCCAGGATAACGCCCCTTCATTTGCAAGGGTACTGAATATGGAGGATATAGCCGCCGAAGCGCGGTTACAGGTAAATTCCGGACACGCATGGTGACTAACGGGGAATTTCAAGCCGCCCTGATGTTCTCTCCACAAATCGCGTGTTCTTTAATGGACCTTGTGGGGGACTCCTTTCATGCCCGTCTTGATCCGGTATGAAACATCCATTCTGCCATTCAATGGCAAACATATGAAACGTCACGTTTTCATCAAAGGACCACTTGTCCGTCCTAGAACTCAGTGCTGGAGGAGGCGATACTGGGAGTCTATGAGCCAGCCAGATTAAGCACATGAGTATCTCAATCCCCACGAAATGTGTCTCTGCGATATTTTCTTGGCTTCCTTGGATACCTCAGCTAGATACACACCTATACTTTGTGCTAGAGTACGGACGTACCTACTCCGTAACCACAATCGTAAATGCGAGGAGGCGCTGTTGCCATCAATATATTCCCTCGTCTAATCGTAGGATTCAATACCTCATCCCAAGTGGTCTCTGCCGACCTACCATGGTACCACTGTATTCACCTGCAAGGAGCCAACCTCTTGGCCCACTCGGAGCCTCCCTACCCATATTGTCCAGGGAGTTTTGTCTGTCTTTTCTACGTCATAGTACATGCGCTGGACATATCAGCTCTTTGAGGGTTTTCGTTCCCAATCAAGCATACTATGCAGTCATGGCTTTCGTCATATCTAATAAGTTCAAGGTACTGTATCTGCTCTTGATTAAGGACCAGGGTGAAATTTCACCAATAATTGATAATTCATGGAATCAAGCGATCAAACGATCAAGCGATCAAGCGATCAAGCGATCAAGCGATCAAGCGATCAAGCGATCAAGCGATCAAGCGAATTTTTCTTGTGCTGGCATGGATTGACCCTCCCCCCTCCTCTCTCCTCATAGGCCAGCCACCTATCAGACTAGGTAGTGAGCTTCTACCCTGTATCTCTGAATCAAAGTGTCATATTTACTTAGATTAGCCCTCGAGGTCCCTATAAAGGTCTCTATTCTTCATCCTGTCTTGTTTCGATGAACGCTCAAGTCTGGTACCAACTGACTTAGATCATACCTTGATCTTTTCTTCGGCTGCGATGCCTGAGAACCTGTTCAGCCATCCGAATACTTGTCGGTGCCATTGTAGAGAGTTCTCCTCCTTCAGGATGAAGTGGTTCTCGTCAGGGAAATTGACGAAGCGGCTTTCGATCCCAAGCGCCTGGCACGTATTGAACGCAGCAAGCCCCTCAGTGACGGGGACACGGAAGTCCTGGTCACTGTGCACGATCAACATTGGAGTCTTCCACTTCTTCAGGAGATCCGCTCGTGCCGGAGACCACTTATCGAGCTCAGTCAGATTGTCCCAGATATACGGGGAGCCTTTGAAGTCCTCATGTCCGACAGACTCGTCGCATTCTAGAAGGAAGCTCGGGAGGTGGAAAACGCCGTCGTGACACACAAGGGCTTTAAACTTTGTGGGTTACAAGGCCGATTAGCCAACATTACGACTTCGCCGGAGAAAAATGGTCTGCCATGGATCCAAATGCTCACCTTTCGACCCAATGGGTGGCCTTGTAGCCACAACATCATATACCCACCGTAGCTTCCACCTGCAGCAACCGCGTTGTCTAGGTCGAGATTTGGCAAGCCATGGAGATGCTCAAAGCACCTCTCAAGGTCTTTGTATGGAAATCCGCCCCATGAACCATATATTCCTACAATGGCATTCCGTCAGTTCGCAACAAGCCGGGAGATTTCCAGTTGACTTGCCAGTGAACTGCCTGTTCCGTGGAAAACTCACTCTCGGTGTGCTCCAGACCGAAGCCCACGGATCCTGTTGGATTTGGTGCAACCACAACGTAACCTTGTTCTGCGAAAGCTGCCGCGTTCCACTACCGATTTGTCAAAGTCAACAACGCCCTACTGCAGACGTCTGCTTTTATCTCGGGCCGAGGGACGCAAAGACTTACCCTGGTACTCCATGCATTATTCCAACAGCTTTCAGGACCCCCGTGTACGATCATGCAGAGAGGATATTTCTTGTTTGCGTCGAAGTCTCGGGGCTTAACGACCCATGCCTGGACAGAATAATCCCCGCCACCTTGGAAGTAAATTTCCGAGACTTGTTCGGGAGAGAGTCCAAGCTTGGCTCCGTTGTGAGAGGCCGATGAGACAACTTCGGCCTCCGACTTACCAGTCCCATCGACAACTGAGTACAGCGAGCTCTCCACGAGGCTGGAGCTCGTCACGAGCAGCTTGTTGACGCCATCTCTGGATAGAGGCCAGTAGGCTGAAACGGAGCCGTTCTTGAAGATCAGCTCCGGAATCGCATTTGGCTGTAGGTCCAACCGGTGCAGTGTGATGTAACCAGCATCTTGTGCAGTGAGAAACAGCGAGTCTCTATCCGCCCATTCGAAGCTGGTAGGCACCAGTCCCCATTTCCTACCGGTGACCATGGTCCAGACGTCGATTCCACTGCTGCTCTGACCCTGCTTTGCGACGTCGTCGGTGTCCTTTCCGAGCTCTGCGACATACAGCCTGCTGTCTTGGATCCTCTCCACCGACCTCTTCAGAAACGCCACCATCTTCCCATCGGGACTGATACGGGGGTTGGAGTAGACGCCCCTCGACGTGTCTCGATAGCACGGGATCTCTCTAGGTGCAGCCGGCGGATGCTGATCTGACCATGACTGCAGACGAGTGAAGTAGACCTTTGTGGTGTCCCTGTACAAGGGGTTCTTGTTTTGGGGATCTTGAGCTGTGAAGACGATCCCGCCTTCAGCTAGATCGAGAGCCTTCGCTCCATCGGCAAAGCCGTCATTCATGCTTGACGGGGCTTCTATCTCAGGGTTGCTGGGGAGAAGATTGTTTAAAGGACCTCCCAGCTCCCATCGTTCGCTCACGTCGGTGGTAGATCTCACGAGCCGCGAGTACCAGATGGTGTATTTCTGCGGCTTGAGGTATGCATCCCACTAATTCTCAAGGTGAGTATAGGACCACGGTCTCGAATGTATGACCATTGAACGCGGGGAGAACGGGCAGGTCAAGTCAACAGTGGCCTTGAGGGAGCTCAGGCAGGAGGGAATGGGTTTTACCGGTGACCAACCCGGCTCCCAACCCGGCTCGGGCACAGGAAAACTAGCACCGCCGGGCCACAAGCGGGAGGCGACTTACAAACCGCACGTTGAAGTTGTCGTACACGCGGACTGAGCTGCTCTTCTGCTCTGTCTCTCCGTTGAACAAACTCCCATCCGAGCCGACTCTGCCCACCACCACCAAAGCAACACACCCATCACTCAGAGTCCTCAGTCGCAACTGGCTGACGGGGCCCGGGAAATCAGCAACGACGTATTGGTCTTGCTTCAAGAAGCTGCCTTGCTCGTCCCACTGCAGTTTTGTAGCCTTGAGCTGTGTCACTCCCTTCTCGCCAGACTCGAGAAAGGCCACGGATGCGGCGCTGAGCCAGGTGAAGTCGTGGGCTCTGCTGCTTGCTGTGAGAAGCTGCGATCCCCCCGTTGATATGTCTAGAACCTTGACTTCCTTCAGTGTGTCGCCTCCGATGGTGTGTGCTGAGGCTGAAAACAGAGCTTTCGTGCCATCGCTATTCGGGACCGCGGAACTTCGACG
This sequence comes from Juglanconis oblonga, assembly GCA_003012965.1. Classification (NCBI taxonomy): domain Eukaryota; kingdom Fungi; phylum Ascomycota; class Sordariomycetes; order Diaporthales; family Juglanconidaceae; genus Juglanconis; species Juglanconis oblonga. The sequence goes on along the minus strand of MUZH01004259.1, from coordinate 30,382 downwards.
TGGCGCCTCGATGAGGACCTCCGGGCTGAATTTCTCGGCAACTCTCATTGCGAATCGGTGACTGCAGACAACGACACGGAAGACGACGACCCTGATGTCGCAGACGTGACTAGAAGCAGCATGGGACAGCCTCTTCTCATGCTCTTTCTGCGGGGAAGGCAGACAGGGCGGGGAGGATCCGGGGGCCGCGCAAACAAGTCGTCGACGATCCGTAAGCGGCGCAACCAATTGTCCGTCCTCACCGATGTCCGCTCGTTTGTGTTTTACTGAACCTGCTAGCTGGCAAACCTTAGCTATAGCGCTACTAAGATCATACTATCTAAGGTTTTTTTTGTGGGTTTTTTTTATAGCAGTAGCACCATAAGTAGTATAACTAATAATGGTTTAAAGCTAGAAAAAGACATAGAAATGGACTGGTAGTAAGGGTAGTAAGGATAGATAACTAGGGGTATAATAACTCGACGAGGCTCAAAGGCTCTTTCTAGGTCACAACGGACTGATAGAGTGAAATGGAGATCAGAAGCTAGAAAGACTAAGTATCTGAAGCCGTGAAAAATAGTGGATGCGCATAATCACAGTAAGGATAGGCTGCGTGCGAAAACCCCGGACTGGAGCCGTACCAAGTTTTGTCCTACGACTAACCTATGAATGGGAGACGCAATTCTCTCGACTTGCCTCCTCGGCTTCAAGATTGTCTTTTTGGATCCACCGTCGTGGAAGTTTACAGTCCGCATTACCCGGCCTTGCATGATCGCTCTCGTTTACGGATCACGGTTCCAAACTTTCACCGGATTGTCGACCGATTTTAGAGTTGTGCCCAGAAACACCCAGGTTGCAACATGAGACGTCTTGTTGGCATTTACGGGGTATACGTCAAACTAAACCCAATTCCCACATCGCGCGCCTGGTTTCCTACATCAAGACCCCGTCCCAGCCCATCAACAATGATGTCTCTTCATGTCCCCTTTGTTCGACAACTTGACCACCACGTGCGAGTTCTGGTGACCGGACCATCCGCAACTACTTGGAGATGAAGCTACAAACCATAGCAGGCTTTCTAGGCATGTTTATCAACCGCACCGCCTGTTGTTCCTCTATTCGAGGTGTATGATGGCTGTATGGCTGACTCGCGCACAGGAGCCCTGACGAGGTTGTCCTCCGTCTACGCTCAGTTACAGAGCAATGTCTCGTACGACTATATTGTTGTAGGCGCGGGCATGGCGGGGATTCCTGTCGCCGACAGGCTTTCCGAAGCTGGCCACAGCGTCCTGCTCATCGAAAGGGGCCCAGTGTCGTCTGGAAGATGGTTCCCCCAGGAGGCCGTCCTGAACAACCAGCTGCCCCTGGCTGACTGGCGCCCGGACTGGTTGATCGGCTCGAACCTTACTCGGTTCGACGTCCCAGCACTTTTCCAGCGTGTTTTCGTCGCACAAGATTCAGGCAATGTGACCTGCGATGACATCAATGAGAATACCGCCGGCTGTGTGCTGGGCGGTGGTTCGGCCATCAACGCTGGGCTGTGGTGGAAACCGAACGACCTCGACCTCGACACGAACTTCCCGGAGGGCTGGAAAGCATCGGACATGGCGCCGGCCGTGAAGAGAGTCTTCGAGCGGATCCCCCCGACTGATCGACCCTCCACCGATGGCATCCGGTATGCGCCCGAAGGCCTCAACGCCGTGTCTACGGCGCTCGTTTCTGCGGGCTGGCAGCAGGTCCGGGCGAACGAGGTGCCCAACGAGAAGAACCGCACCTTCTGCGACGCGAATTTCATGTATGAGAACGGAGAGCGGAACGGGCCTCTCGCCACGTACCTGGTGACCGCTAGCCAGCGACCGAATTTCAGGCTCGTGACAGACACCATGGTCCGGAGGGTGGTTCGTGACGGGCGTCGGATCACGGGCGTCGAGATCACCGCCAAGGGGACAAACGCATCGAGTGTCATCAGTGTCACTCCATCCACGGGCCGGGTGATCCTTTCGGGAGGCTGGTACAGCACGCCGAAACTGCTTCTCCGCAGCGGCATTGGGCCCGAGGACCAGTTGAGAGTCGTGCAGTCCTCCGCAGATGGACCGACTTTCATCGACGAGGCACAATGGATCCAGCTCCCGGTCGGCGAGAGCCTGCGTGATCACCAAGTGACAGACCTCCAGATCACCCATCCGGACGTCCAGTTCTACGACTTCCAGGAAGGCGCGTGGACCAGCCCGGTTCCGGCAGACGCGGACCGCTATCTTGCCAACCGCACGGGGATGCTCACCATGACCTCCGCGAATGACGGGCCCATGATCTGGGAGGTCGTCAACGGCCGGCAGGTCCAGTACACGGCTCGGGTGGCGGGTGCCACCAACAACTCGATGACGCTTGCGCAGTTCCTGGGCCGAGGCGCCACGTCCGTGGGCACGGTCAGCATCCACCAGAACCTCACCATGTCCATCACGAAGCTGCCCTACGCGCAGACGGAAGAGGACAAGGCGGCCATGGTGGCCAGCATCAAGAACATCGTGGCGGCTTTGCAGATGAACCCCCAGATCCAGGTCACGATGCCACCCTCGAACATGACGGCGGAGGAGTTTGTCGATGCGACGCCCGTCACCATCAGCAAGCGCCGTGGTCTGCACTACATGGGCACTGCGAAAATGGGTACCGACAGCGGACTGCAAGGGGGCACGGCGGTCGTGGACTTGGACACGAAGGTTTATGGGACGGAGAACTTGTTTGTTGTCGACGCAAGCATCATGCCAGGGATGGTCACCATGAACCCATCTGGCACTATTGTGTCCGTTGCGGAGAGGGCCGTGGAGAGAATTCTAGCTATGGATGGAACGGGGACGGGGACGGGGACGGTGACCACGGCGGGAGCTGGAAAGGTGAGTGGGAAGCTTGCGATGATCGCTTGCGTCCTCATCATCCCACTGCTTCTCATGTAAACGGAAATGCTCAGATGGCTTCTCGAACTGCACATGTTTGAACTAGATCCAAATATTACACTCTTGCTTGTACCGCCACAAGACCCCTCAAAGACCAGCCAGGGGAAAGGACGAGAGATACCCATTTCATAGGAGTGCTAGTTAGGGATGCCTAGCAGACCAAACTACGGATGCTGCTTGGATGTGCATGAGGAGTAACGAAAAGACTTTCTCCATCAAGGTGTTCTTATGATGTATTGTTGTACATGGAAACAACATAGCAGCCAATATGCGACCGATTCTCTTATATGGATCTAAACCACCTGAACGACGGGGTTCTGTTCAGGTCACGCGGCGCCCACTTTCATACTGAGGTTATTACGAAATGCGTCTCGGACCGCTAGCCTCGTATACGACAGGAAGAGCGCAGTAACAAGATGCTACATGAGAGCGAAGCCTACGTCAGGCAGGTTGCATTGCATACAGCTGAGGAAGAACAATGTCAAGGGAGCAAGCCATGGCACCACGACCGTTCAATCGTGATGATGGATGATTGACAGGATGACGCACGACGTCCATGCAATCATTCTTGGAGTAATAGGTCTTTTCGCCTTATGAAAAGTTCTCGGTTATGAAAAGTTCTCGGTAAAAGCAGACATTTTACATTGGTCTTCCAGGTATAGGTATGCTACAAGGTCACGATCAGATCCATTTCGCAGCCACAAAATTCTGATCGGTCTTCATACGGAAGATATCGAGAACTGGTGGGAGGACTGGGGTCTGACGCAGAAGTCATCGTCCTATGTTGACCTTCCGGAAACCTAACCCAGGAGTGCAGCGGGCTCCAGCCAAAAGCAAGCAAAAATCAACACGTGTGAGCCACATGTTGAACCACAAGAAAACATCATAACGCTGCCTTTCCACGCGATTCGAACGGCAGAATCAAGACCAGGATGCCCGCCGCGATGAACAACGCACCACTTGTGTAAACTGGTGCTGAGGTCTCTAGGTTGGCGAACATAGCAATGATAGGCTGCGAGAAACCGGGGGGTCAGCAATCCAGTAATATCACTAATTGTGTCTGCACAGTTTCTTGAAGGGGGATGCATACCGCCATGATGCCAAAAATTCTGTTGCACGTTGCTGTTAATGCATTCCCAGTGCCTCGTTGGGGTGTTGGGAAGAGCTCCGGGCTGTAGCTGTACAGAACGGCGTACATAATGTTGGAAACAAAATTGAAGGCACAGTTCCATCCAAGCAACGCATTAGAGGAAGTGGCTGTCGTACTTCCGAAGAGCATGACTCCCGTGACGACCGTTGACGAACTCAACGTGCCCTTTCTCCCTAACCGCGGGATTTCGACCATCAGACCACCGAGCAGCGCACCGGGAACACCGCTTCCTGCGATGATGAGGCTGTTCCTGTACGTCAAGTACGTCGAGCCGTCGTCGAACTCCGCCCCTCTCGTCGCGAGAATGAAGGGGATAAAGGCGTTGTAAAGAGGGTAGGCCAGGCCGATGAGGCCCCAGACAGTCATGATAATGCCGGTGCTCAACGCGAGCCGTCTGGTGGAGAATAAAGCCTGGATCTTACCGAAGCTAACGTCCTCGAGGCTGCGCTTCACTGCCGACGCCGCTGAGACCTGCGGAACGTAGCCCTCGGGTTCGCATGCCTTCAAGTCCTCGATGCTCAGGCTGCACGCTTCAGCCCTTCCGTTGCGGCGCGCCACCTCGTGGACGACCCAGACAGCTTTCTCGTCGTCGCCTTTGCCAATGTGATATTTCGGGCTCTCAAAGACTTTGAAGCACAGGAAGCGCAGTAGGAACATGAGCAGGGTCGTCCCACCCATAGCGATGAGAAAATACCGCCAGCCCATGTTCTTGGACCTGGTGCAGACCTCATCCTCCTGGCAGGTCCGGTATCCCAACAGTGGCCATGCGACTAGAGTGGCCAGAACTTGGGCGAGAGCCCAGTCCACGCTCAACACTGTCAGTAGATACTGATGACTCGCGGGCAGGAACTCGAGGAAGATGGCGCTGTCGACTGGTAGGTTGCCCCCGACGCCGAAACTCCAGAATGCTGCGAAAACGCCGATGGCGGCAAAGGTGGGAGAGCTTGCAGCTATCATGCCCCATACCGCTGCTGTCCCCAAGGTGATGTTGAAAGCTGGCTTGCGCCCGAAAACATCACAACCAAATCCCCAAAAGATGGCTCCGGCCAGGAGGCCGATATTCTGAGACAGCGTCAACAGCGGCCCCTTGGACACTTGGAATTCGTTGACGATCGGCGTCAGGATGAGGGACGTGACGATGGGCCACAGATTATCAGAGGCCCACCCGAAACCGACCACTGTGAATAGTTGCCACTGGTACCATCCCATGCCGATATCTTGGATCTGGGAGAGCAGTCAGCATCGTCACAGGGAGGCGCAGGATGGTGACCTGAACATACAGCCTTATTCAGCACTTTGGCCTTCTTCTCGTACACTGGGTCGACCTGCCCACCCGGAATCGTCGTCTCATCATTGTCTGACCCCGCATCCGTTGCATATCCCGGCGGGAGCCTGGGCGAGCCTTGCACGTCAAGGTTCTTCGTGTCACTCATCTCAGCGGTTCAGTGTTGGCTGTCATCTGTCTGATATGAAGATGAGAGACTAGTGTCATACGAGGTGACTCCTTCTCAGAAGCTGCGGCTACCAAGATTTGGTGCAATTTGTCGGGTTGAGATGCGGAGGAGCCGAGCAGGAGCCGAGCAGGAGCCGATCCTCTCATGAGTTGATTTGGAGTTCCAGGTCTGGTCTGTCTGTCTGTCTGTCTGTCTGTCTGTCTGTCTGTGGCATTTGCACCACTGGTATGTCTGTTTAAGAATTCCAGGAGTGCGCCTCCCTGGGATGGAAATGGCAGGCTCGGCATTTAGCTCTGACAGTGTTCCAAGCAGCGCTAATGAGGAGCGGAGTGACCTCGAGATGCGAGCTATTATGGCGCAATTGCAGGAAGTACACATCTTCAACATGTATCATATGATATTCGGCGGTGAACATATGAATGATGACTATGAAATGCAGTCAAAGGAATGTGGAGGTGCCTTACGGTGGTTGTTGTTGGGGAGGTTCTTCGAATGTTCTTTTATTTCATTTACATCGTCTCAAACTAATTAATAGCATGCGATCCTTGTTCAGTGAGTGGCGCGCGACCGGCACATGATTGGGGTCTAGCTTCAGGACTGTCATCTAGACACCTCTCCGGAACCCTTCTACATTTGCGAACTTAAATCCATGTCTTTGGGCCAAAGAAGGACCCGTCATCGGGAAGAGTTTTGGTCACAGCAGTACCTTCGGCGTCGAGGTTACTGAACGGAACAGTGTTGCCCCACCAGTCGGGGAAACTTGCGCCACTCAGACCAAGAGCCAACGCAACAATGACGATGCAAAGGGCCGTGCCGATATCGAGCGCGCCGGATAAGACATAGGTGTATCGGCCTGCCAAGTAATCAAACGTCAGTACATTGCTCGTTGGAAGTATCCAGCAGGATGGAAAGGATGACCACGTACTCCACCAGCCGAAGTAACGACGGCGAATAAAATAGTTGAAGATGAGGCCGACAATGACCCATTGTCCGAGGTACCAGGCGGTTGCGGGGGGGATCATGCCGGCCGCACCAAAGATCGCAGGGAAGAAGACATATCGGAGTATGCTCCGTGGGTACTTCCTCGCAACGAAGAATTGGATGGTCGGCAAAGCTGCACCGATGAGCCAGAACCAGTTGGTCCAGCTGTAGAGGGCGCCGGGGGCTGCAAGGTCTCAGGTTAGCGACCATGGCTTGCAAGTTACACGAGCGTGGCAGAGTTGTTGTACCCCCCGAGCTCAGCCCCCGGGGGGGGGTGTCTCGGAACTCATCAAGAGGGGATGGGATGTAGGAAGCGACATCATTCGGAGGCAAGGTCAGAAAATGAAAATTCGAGGAGTTACTTACAAAACATCCTTTTAGGTCCTACGACGCCCCAGATGACGGAAGCATTGTAGAACGTCTTCGCGCCAGGGCAGGTAAGACCCTCAGCTTGCTCGGTCGTGCAGATGCCCTTGATGTTGCCTCGGAGAAAGTTGTATGTGGCAATCTGGACCATCGATAGCCAGGTGACAGCAAACAGTTGTGCTGTGAACATTGTCCGGGGCGGAATCTGGATCGCTGTCAGGAGCCACGTCGCTTTCTAGTCTATCAAGGACAGCCGCTCACCTTCATGTAATGTCCGATTTTCATGTCGGAAACATAATTCAGGCCGTTGTATGCCATCATATAGCCCCAGGACTTAAACAGCATCATGGCAATAGGGCGGCCAGGTTGCATATAACCAATGATGAGCTCAGTGATCACGTTGAGTCCTGTCTGTTGGTTCGTGATGGCTTGGATGACGCCTAGAAACGCGTCAGTTGATAAGCATTCAAACATGGTTCATCTGCAATTCACGTACCGACTGGCAGGATGAGAACAACACCGATCAGAACGCAGATGATGTACGCCCACCATGCTAGATGGGTCTGCCAGACCTGGCAGGCTATCATTCCAAAGGCAAAGCTGATCAGGAAAACAGACGCAAACCAGTACTCAGGAGCCTCGCGATATTTGCGCATCAGCCGCAAATGAATATCGGCCTCTTCGGAAGTGGCCTTGCGTGTGCGGGCCCAAATGTCCTTGCCGTAGAATAGAGCCACATGGGCGACCGTCGACATAAGGGCAGCAAAGGACATTCCGTACGTGAGCGAGAACGATGCACCCAACATCAGAGGCGAGTACTCCTCATAAGCGGTTTGGTTGAACGTAAAGTCGGGATTCAGGATGCGGCTGGTGTTGTACGTGGAACCAAAGTGGTCGAAATTGGCGTTCTCGGAAATAGGAAGGTACCTGTAGAATTCAGGACCCGCGTAGGCCAGCCCGATAGAGCCGAGCATCATCACGAGGATACCGACACCAACGTTGAAGATGGCAAAGGCAGGTGTCTGGAGGGGAGAAAGCAGGAAGCCGCTGATGGTAGCCCAGTCAAAAGAGATGGGAATCAGGCCAACTCCTGTCTGGCCACCCAGGAGTTGATTGACCAGGACGTTGTTGGGAGCGATCCAGGTGGCAAAGGTGAAGATCTGCAGGAACTGGGCCATGACCTGAGGAATCCACTCGTAGAAAAACGTACCGGTGGCCACAAGGATGAAAAACTTGTACCGCCCGATGTTCCAGCCGTTTGTGAGTGATGGGTCGGCTGGTGAGTGGTCATGCAGGGTGGACATGACGGTGGTGAAGATCAGGGTCGCCGGCCAAACCATAGCGGCTGGCCAGACCTGGGAAAGTTTTAGGTCAGGATTCCTCATTTACAAAAAAAAAAAAGGGGGGGGGGGGTCGTCTGTTGAGGTGCTCAGGCACGTCTCAGGAGTGATAGCCTCCTCAGACAACCCATCCCGATACCTCCTAAAGGACTAGGTGTGCTGTGACTCACGAGGAACCTCCGCATAACACCAGCCAGTCCGAATCCCATGGCCTGCGTGGAAAGAATGAGGAGGATCTGGAATCCCCAGCCGAAGTGTTGCTCGTAGAAAATCTCCTGGGCAAGCAAGATATCAAGAGCATAGCTCAGGGCGGATCCAGCTGCAGTCATGATCACGATAACGGTATGCTCCTAAACATCACGGTCAATAAAGGGTGGATGCCAGAGAAACATAGCTCGCACAGTGTAGCCTTGAGCTCATGGAGAGTGAGGGAGGAACCAAGCACACACGCACCTTCATGTTGAACGGAGACTCAGGGTTGAACTCGATGTGCTGACCGAAGAGACGGAACTTCCAGTTGGGCATGAATGCGTGCCAGCCCTTCCCCATAGGATAGGATATGAGCTGGACCACCGTGGGTGTGATGGTGACAGGTGACCGACGCAGCGATAACAAAACGTTGCAGGCGGTGACGACAGTGCAGGTGATGAAGCCGATGCACCAGGCCCGCACGGTGTTCACTGGGGCGTCTGGATCATCGAAAGGCTTGACGGCGACGCGGACCTCAGCATAGGGAGAGTCCTCTGCGAGCAGTGACACCTCTACCGCGGCCTCTTTTTCCAAGTCACCAGTGCGTAGGACACTGATAACATGGGTCAGCATGCTACGGTGAACAAGGGCAGGCGCAGTGACTTACTCGTCGGCGGCGTCCAGCTTGTCTATGTCCATGAAAGGATCCCACTTGTGCAGCTTCTTGAACTTCTTCAAGTCAGCCTCAGGGTTGATGTTGAGGGATCCGGCGGGGGATGCATCGGCGCCGGTGGCCACGCCGTCGGACGCGGGGCGGCTCGAGGAGGCCTTGTTGCGAAAAGAGAAACCCATCTTGGCGAAATGGCTGTTGCTTGGGGTGGAGCGAGCAAGGTGGGTTTCCTGCGCAGGAGGCCAGATGGTCTCGACCGAGTGAACACCAGGGGAAGTCCGGCACAATGGGAAACCAACGAGGTGCGTCCTGTTATATCTCAAGATAGCAGACCATCAAGGGTTCATTGCAAGCGGAGACCCCGCGTGGTCTTGATGTGTTTTCGCAGGAGGGTGACCAGGGGATCCAAGACGATCTTGGACCCAGCATCCCGGGGGGCTACTCAACTTGGAGCCTTTCAATCTGGCAACGGGGCCTCATTGGCTGGCCTCTTCGGAGGCAGCTCTGAGCAGAAGGTTCGAACCGCAGGCTGAACAGGACTGTGTTTAGGTAATTTGGAGATATCGAAATGGTTGGCTTGCCACTGGGCCTGGGGAATGGTGACTGGGGAACGGTGACTGGCGACTGGCGACTGGCGACGATAAGGTTCTGGCTGGATACGAGCTCCCCATTCGCGGAAGGCGTGGGCGACTGGAGGGTCCAGCGTCCACCATCGGGCGGCCAAGAATCCATTTTGCCATGCCTCCCTGGTATCGACGCCTGCTTTTTCCTCTTCAGGAAGGAGCGATCTTGAGAAAGCGGATCCACTGAGAAACCACCTACTTGGTACCTACCTGGTATGAGTACTGCCTCGGCATCGGAGGACATGGAGGACATGGAGGAGGAGGCCAAGACGAGAAAGCCAAGACGAGAAAGCCAAGACGAGAAAGCCAAGACGAGAAGGCCAAATCGAACCGGCCCTCTGTTTCTTTCTTTCGTGTGGATTCTTTTTTTCCTTGTCTGTAGGGCTGAAGCAGCCCGAGCGTACCGAGTGTATCGAGTGTATCGCTGGTGCAATGAGAGAGACTCATCCATGGCTGCCCTGCTTGCTAAATCGTCGACTTCTTTTGCATCAGACAGTCCTTGAGGCTTGGTTTATTACAGAGAGGAAGAACTGCCGGTGGTAATGAGTCATCATCAGAGTTCGTACTCGGAAGTCACGCCATATGAGGCCCCAGAATCTCCATGATTCAGAAGGGCCTAAAGGCTAAAGGGGAAAAGGGGTCCATCTCGGCCTAAGAGCGTGCAAGTGTTGCTGGCTGCTACTGTGCAAGAGGAGCACGAACGCAGGTACGTTGGCCCATTCAAACTTCTCCCCGAGGACACTCGAGCAAGATCGAATAAGCCTTGGCATGATGCGAGAGCTTCCTAAGACAGAGTAAGTCATAAGAACGTGCGACACCCACGATCCTGTTGCGCTCCCACGCTCCCCTTTTGCCAAGGGGGCGAGTCGCCTTGGTTGTGATAAGAGGTCTTGGCTCGGCCAAGGACGGGCCAGTGGGGTCAAAGGCCACTCTGCAGCCCTGTCCTGCCGGTTGAGAATTTGAATTTGCCTCCCTACCATAGCACCTGACGGATGCACTGTCTGGCCACTCCGTGACCTGGAGATAAGCATCCAGGAACTTGGTCGTGATAAGGTCGATCAACTGCCACCCGATGTATCCTATGGTCGGTTACCAGTAGATCGGCCAGACGTGGTCTCTGATCGGGGTGGAGGATGGAGCTTGGAGGATAGAGGAACTGAGCGGAGCAGATGTCTCTGGAAAATGCCGCGACTCTTCCTCGTTGAGCCCACCTAGTGCCACGCCTGCTGTTCTCGACCACTGTTGACCCACAGTCTGCCCTTGAAGTGGGACAACGCGAATGCCCTTCACATGCCCCACACAGCACAACTCGGGGAAGTAACGATAGTTGCTCATCCGCAGTGCGCTGTGGAAAAATAACCTCCTTCCCGCCGTCTCGGTCTGGCTCGCAAGGTGGAAAGCCCGCGATTTTAGTAGAAGAGGATGGGCGACCTTTCTCAGGGGGCCAACGACCGCGACGATCCTGAGTGTCTCCGAATCTTGACGCGTCCATGTAGCCTGTGCCCGTGTGAGCCATCGCCATGATTGAGGATCAAGTTGATGATGGTTGACATCGTGGCACACGTGACGAATCCTGCGGGCCAGCCACTGCATGGCCGCTGCAAATTAAGGTTATTCCAACGACCGTATACAAGCTAGGCGACAGGGGCATTCTATGGAAATGACCATTCAGAGAGTAGCAGGGCAGCTAGGCCAGAGTAAAGGGTGGAACCCCAGACGGGCTAGAAGCGGGCTAGAAGCTACTGTGGTATTGGTGGCTGACCCTCGATGTCAGATGTCAGCCGTTGCCAGGCTGGCCATGCTCTTCGCTGACTTGCTGACTTGTCGCCGAAGGTGGGAAAGAAAAATGGCCGGCGCGGTGGAGATGGCGAATGAGGGCAAGGCACATCGAGCGAAAGAGACACATGCCAGCGGAGAGAGCTGAGGACTTCAGGATCTAGATGATCGGTCTCGAGCATGTCTAGACTAGTGAGCAGTCCAAAGTCATCACGTAGAGAACACCTGCCACCAGCTGGTCCAGCAGCTGACGGGTATCAAGAGCGACCGTGGAAATGAGACGAGGATGAACCTCCGCATTCGATAAGTCCTTTCCCCGTGGGGCGCGTAGGTTGTTTCACAGGCTCCTGATGTTTGCGTGGCTTCCAGGGATATGGGAAGCTTGGCTGGGCCGGCTGGGCAGGGGAAAATTTCAGGGGAGCGGAGGACGGCCCTGTGAGCATGAGGTCATCGTGGCCTATCCAGAATATAAAAGTGCGACAAGCTGCCCGGAAGAGGACGTGCTCCGACTGATCGGAGCCTTTGTCAGCGGCCACAGGTTGGAATTTCTGTCTCTCCCCCCTCCCTGCAGACGATCCGCGGTGACAGGGCACGGCTACGGGCTCCGAGCAGCATGTCCACTGTCCAGATGCGCTGCTCACAGTCCGATCCTGGTGCAGATCCAGTGGATGACAGCAGCAGACACACCCGATCATTTGGCAACGAGATGACGAGAGAACGGCCCTGAACGGGCGCATGGGCTCCGGATGATTGATCGTGCTGCGAGATAGGGTAAGTTTGACGCAGGAACAGGATGACGAGGTTGATGCTCGACGCAGCATCCAACGATATGATGACCCACGTACGACGCCGCCACCACCGGTCACCTCAAGATTTCCGCATCGCCATGCGGTGCCATGGCATCCCGGTCTGGAGCTGAAGATCCGAGAGGTACAAAGGGCCATCTCGATCACTCTCGCCTTGCTGTGGCTTGTGGCGTGCGTGGTCTTTGCTCCTGCGGATGATATGACGTCGGTTGGCGTCGTGTTGGAATCGATGGTCTACCTCCTGATAGTAGGTCCGAAGTACCTGCTCTCCCGTCTCAGTCTTATCCTGGCCCAACCTGCGTACCTGCGAGAAAAGAACGAGAAACTGCTACCGGAAAGTGTGTAGATTGCATTTGTGGCCAATGGTACAATGGTACTGCCGCCATTCCTGCCATTCCTCGTGGTCCACCTCTCCCCGGAGGTTTACTGTGGTACAGTCGACAGGGCTGCGACGTCACCGCTCAAGAAAAATACGAAAAGACGGAGCGCGGTATTTTCACTTAGATTAGTAGATACCCTCTCCACCATGAATTTGGGACCGAGTTCCCCATATCCGGACTCCGTACCCACGACTCATCTAGATGACATCCGGTCTCTTCATATACGATCATCCACACCGGGTAACAAGCATTCAGATTTGACCCAATTCCCCAACCGAGCGTCCCCAGACCCCGGAAGCATTGTCAGAGAGGCGTGCATCTGCATCATCACTGCATGAACCCCTCAATCCGGATTCAGTGTCTCGGGCGATCCCGACGTCTAAACCACGCAACAATCACGATATCTCTCAACTGCTGCGATCTACTTTAGTACTTTAGTAGACGCAGTCGAGGCCATCCAGGACTCAGGGTTTGAAATATCTACGACTCGACCTCGAATCGACCGGCCCTTGATCTTTACCGCCTCCACCGTTTGCTGAGAGCTGTCATCCTAATTGATGCCACACGTGGGTCATTTTGTGCTAGTATACGACGAATAGCCTCACCGCCGCAAGGAGACCCCTATCTTGCCCCACGTACTAAAAACGGCGCGTAGGGACTGTCCGGGCTTGGACGCTCCAATCTCGGCCGACTACTGCGCGCCATCCCGCACCGCCAGCTGTCAGTCTTATTAGTGCTTGAGCCAGCCCAGCTGCATTGATTCCCTCATCCAGTGCAACTCTCGCCAATTTGTATACGACACGGGAAGCCAGGCCAGGCCCATCCCAAATTTCATCCACGGCTTCCAAGGTGCCACTTCCAGATTGCCCTCAGCCGTACCTTTCATCGTATTTCTGGCAATTTGGCCTACTGCTCGGATCAATCTCTTGGGAAATTACACCTGCAACCGGTCGAGTACAAATCACATTCTCCCGAGGTCCCAAGATTACCGCCCTTTCTCCCGAGGATTGACCGGATCTCAACTAAATACGGCGTATATCGACAGCCTTCTACGATTGAGGCACAACCTTGGTCCTGTTTCTTCTTGCCCGCCCTAGACACAGACGACAGCAATACCAACAGCAACACCCTGGCTCGAAATCGACAGCATTGACCGGAATCCAACAACCAGTGCGCACTTTGCAACACCACCTACCACCTACCACATACCAGCCGCCTGTCAGGACGCTCCGAACAAGACATCACCAGCATCTCCGAGCACCAGCATTCCGATGACAACGCCAAAACCCCACCACAGATCATATACGATCAGCATACGCGCATTGACGCAAAACAGCCCGAATCACTCGAGCACGGCCCAGAAACAGCCCTCCCACAAACCCACAAAGTCTACGCCGAACGCCACCGTCGTCATGTCTCTAGCCACAGAACCCTTCCCCAGCCTGCATGGCCCCAGTCCGTCCATCATTGACAGTCTGCCCCGCCACAACCGCGATCTCACACTACGAAGATATCTTCTCCTGCAAGAACAACATGAGTCCGTCCGACGGCACCTCGACGCGCTTTCCGTGGGCACGTTGTCTGCCACCACGACTAGAACCACTACGTCGCCAGCCCTCAGCCCCACCCGGGCCTCCGCTTTTGGACACAGCCGGGCTGATTCTGCAGCCCGGAGGGCGAGCTTATCGCAGTGTGATGCGCCGCTGCCTCGATTCCACACCCGGAGCTGCCGACGCGGAGCTCCCGCGGCTGTGGATCTGAAGACGACGATGGATCCTACGACGCTTGCGGAGATGCTCAGCGAGGAGGCTAAATTATTCACCATCAATGAGGGCATCAAGCGCTCCCTGACGGAGCTGCTGAACTGCGAGACGGTGCGTTGCGACCAGACCCTCCGCCAGTGGATCATGTCCCGCCTGTTGGAGGTCGAGAAGGAGTTGCGGATTGGGCGCCGGAGGAGGAGCTGTCCTAGTGACTGAGGGGGAATCTTCATCAGCATATTTGTTTGGAATCCGTTGGAGCAGGGCGATGGCACTTGTCATCTCGAGCATGGCGTTCTTGGTCTGGGAATCGGGAGACTGGGCATTGGGAATTGCAGCCATATTTGCTGCCGGATACCCTTTGGATTTGGTACTTGTCGTCGGCATCGAGATTGCATGATAGAGCCGCTGTATGAGCCCGAATTGCTGGGCGGTGAGTCGGTTGTGTTTTTTGGTGGCACATGTAGGACATTCGTTGCGTCTCAGCATTCGAGGCATGTACCATACTTATCTGCCACTTTGTAATATGACTCTGCTCTGCACCTCCACTTGCGAAGAAACCAGCACTTAATTTCGAGCACGCCTAAACACCGTCAGGTTGCAGGTGATATGTAATCGCTGTGAATGTGAAAGACCCCGTCAAGGTATCTAGTACGTACCTGCAGGTTACAGAGTGAGTGATATGCAATGATAGAGAACGCAGACATCGCCTGTTCGCCGGTTCCGCTCGCACGGATCAATTTAATCGCCGAAACGCCGACGTCACTCGACCTGGATCAGAAGATCCCAGAGCATAGACCTGAGTAGATAGCTTGCAGCAACAGGCACAGACCCATCACCAGCATCCTACCTTTTCGACAGGCTTGTCGTTTACATCCTTCGTGATTGAGGGACAACTTACAATCTCGACAAAAGGGGTATCGACGTTGGCACGCGACTGGGACTGCCGCCAAAATGTCGGTCCTCCTCGAGACGAGCGCGGGCGACATCGTCATTGACCTTCTCGTCGACTACGTCCCGAAGCTCTGCGAGAACTTTCTCAAGCTATGCAAGCTCAAATATTACAACTTCTCCCCGGTTCACTCGATACAGAAGAACTTCTCTTTCCAGACCGGCGATCCACTCGGGCCTCTGTCCTCGCAGTCCGACGGCGGCTCATCCGTCTGGGGTGTTCTCTCCTCCAACCCGGCAGACCGCACCTTTCCTGCTCTTTTCCATCCCAAGCTCAAACACCTTGAGCGTGGTACCGTCAGCATGGCCACCACACCAAATCCCGCAGACGGTGGAGAGACGAGGCTAGCCGCAAGCCAGTTTATTGTCACCTTGGCCGACGACACAGACTACCTGGATGGAAAGGCCGCCATCTTCGGCAAAGTTGTAGAGGGTTTTGATGTGTTGGAGAAGATTAACGAAGCCATCGTCGACGAAAAGGGCCACCCGCTTGTCGACATCCGCATCAAACACACCGTCGTGCTCGACGACCCTTACCCCGATCCCGCCGATCTGCGCGAATTCAGCAGCTCCCCCGTCCCGACCAAGGCCCAGCTCGCGACTGTGCGGATTGCCGAGAGCGATGCTGATAAGCTCGATGAAGAACAGGATGAGGAGGCCGCTGACAAGGCTGAAAAGGATCGCCGAGAGAGAGAAGCCCGTGCACAGGCTCTGACCCTTGAGATGATGGGCGATCTACCTTTTGCCGAGGTCAAGCCTCCCGAGAATGTTCTCTTCGTCTGCAAGCTCAATCCGGTGACCGCCGACTCCGATCTCGAGCTCATCTTCAGTCGTTTCGGCAAGATCTTGTCCTGCGAGATCATCCGCGATCGCAAGACCGGCGACAGTCTCCAATATGCCTTCATCGAGTTTGAGGACAAGGGCGCATGCGAGACCGCCTATTTCAAGATGCAGGGTGTGCTGATCGATGACCGGCGGATCCACGTTGACTTCTCCCAGAGTGTGAGCCGGCTGAGCGAGATGTGGAGGACGGAGGCAAATCAAAAGAGACGGAAACACGCATCAAATGGCAACAGAGGCGGCTGGGGTGGTGTCGATGAGTTGGAGAAGTGGCGCAAGTATCGCGAAGAAGACGATACTCCTCAACAAGGCGAAAAGTACCGCATGGTCCACAGCGATGACGTGATGAAGAGCAGAGCCACCAGAGCGGAGGACTATGAGGTGAAAGGGAGTAATGACCAACGCCGACGTGGAGACAGATCGCCACCTCGGCGATCAGATCGAGACCGAGATCAAGATTGGGACCGACGGCGACATGATCGAAGCAGAAGCCCACGCAAGGATCGCCATTACGAGCCCAGGAAATATCGTGACCAAGATCGTCATCACGGCCGAGAAGATCGCAGAGACAGAAACCATGACAAAAACTACGGGCCTTCTCACAGAAGATAGGAGTCGCCATGGCATAAATATCAATGATACCCATCTTATTCAACACACTGCGCATCTCGGTTTTGTGCATTTCTCTGAGTAAGGCCCCCTCCTTTTTCTTCCCATCACTTGAGGCTGCCTGCCTTGCCTGTGAAATTTCAGCCCTATTACCCCTATCCTATCGTCCAACATTAGAGTAACGAGTTGCAAGTTTCGCCATATAGAGCCTGTTGGTATACCATAGTACTCGTCCAGCCCCGCTCCACAATCTGAATTTGGCAGAGTCATCAGTGCTGATTCATATCAGGTCCAGCATAGGTCGGTCTCTGTCACAAAGGTGATTGCCTCCAGGAAGGTTGTCAATCCATCACACATATCCCTTCAACAAGGAATAGCGCCCCAAAACCAACCCCCCCTCCACAGAATTACATTACTTCTAGGAGGTGGCAACATCCTGGTTTCCTGACTCCCGTGGGATAATTTCCGGTGGGATAATTTTCCCATAGGATAACTTTCTACATCTTGATAGAGTTATAACTGTGAGTGCAGTTCAAGTACCGAGCACTCCAGTGGACAAAATTACTGAGAGACCAAGCAGCAGAAACATACTGGACCGACGCCTAGCTCACCATCGTCTGGAAAGATGACCCACCGAATGAGGCGTATTGAGCTGATGCCTTTCGAAATTGCTTTCAGGTCCTCTTCGTTCAGTTTTCCAGTTATTCTCATGAAAACATGAGACTGACTCTTTTAGTTGGGGCTGCTGGGCGCCTGGCTAATCTCACTGCGCGACCTGTCTGGGATTACGGCCGCTCGATGCTGACTGATTGGCCGGCCTTTAGCCACGGAATCTTCCCTGGCGGCCAGATCCATAGGGAAAAGGCGGCTCACTTGGCACATCTCAGGATGCACGAGCTTGAAAATGCCGGTCTCTCTCTTCTGCGCGATCTGTAGTGAGTCGCTAAATCTTATTGCTACGCATGTAGCTGCATGTCTCATGAGAAGCACACCGTCGGGCCCTTCAGATGAGGACACAGGCGATCCCCTGGCGAAAGCCCTAATGTGTCGGGGTCAATGCTTGTCACTTTTTCGACAGTCATGCCACATGTGAGACAGAAGATTCCCAGGAGAATTAGGTGTGGCGCTTGCCATGGCTTACATCGTCAAAGGTCCCGCAAATGTGCTTGGGTTTTCCGGCCGGATAACATTCCGAAGACACCTATAATCTTTGGACGAATGGTACTAGGACCCTGAGGATTTTGGTATGCCTTCGACATCTATGCGGGATTGTCTCGCCAATTTTGTCGGCCAGTCATAGCCATGCAGGCCTCAGCGCTTGAGGGACATGGCACATGCTAAGAACCTCAGGCGACCAAAGAGCAAATCAGGGGTCATCATGGCTCCACTCTAGATCCTCCTGTCATTCGGTTCACGCATAGCCCGGGGCTCTCGGTCTTCAGCTTTCCACCAGTTGCTTGAATAGGCCTATTACTCTCGCGACATCCACGACCCTCGTCTGTATCGAGCTGAGACATCCGTAATCCCCGTGCTGCATCTTGGTTGGCGAGATCGACTGTCCTCACTCTGGTCGAGGTTGCTCGTGACACCAAAGCTGCGTTGTTCAAACCCGCCGATGAAGTCGTCCTCCACCTGCATTATCAACATCACACCGACTTGTCTAGGTGCCAAAAGTGGAAAGCAGTATAGAATCTGTGGAACACAGTCTGTCGTACGTCCTAATCTCCAGTGTGGGGGTTAAGACCCCACGCTGGAAGCTCTCATGGCTGCAACGAGCACCCAGCTCAGATGACAGCCTGCTGCCACTCATGGCTTGCTGCATGTTTGACGATCCCAAGACCTTCGAGAAGCGACAAGGTTTGGCGCTGACTGGTCTGCACCGTGGCTGCGTGGGGCCTGGTCGAGGGCGAGGAGGGTCGCATTCGCCTTACAACACCCAGTCAACTGCCGCGATGACCTGTCATATTCCATCTGGTTGCCTGCAGTCTTGTGCGGGTCTCAACGTTGGGCCAAGATTGCCCACCTCTGAACAGCTTACAGGTGGACGTTGGTATTTCACACAGCGTGTCAACCACTTCTATTTCTGTGGTACTGCATGACACATTTCTAGTTGGGTCGTGCAAAGAGCCGGCCTTTTCTCTCTGCAGGTCCGAGAGAGCCTTGAAGCTTACGTGCCGTCACGCGGTCCGACGTGCTGTGTTTGTTTGACACATTTGCAGTGGCGGCGGAGGCGTTTGTTGCGATGTATGTATGCCCTGCGGACTTGTACGCCATACCCCAACAAAGTTCTCGCGGGCTAGGCCGGCCTTGGAGTTGTTGTTGGAGCTCCTTCTGGTCGTGGGTGCCATTCTCAGTCCATGCCACGGGCTTGGTATGCAACATTGGCGGCTCGCTTGCACAGCAGGTCCGACGGAGAAAAGCGAGTCGACACCTTGTGGAGGCAATTCAAGTCCGGACGGACAAACGTGGAGATGAGACTCGGACTGGTGACGTCTCTTTCGCAAAGGACGGTAGAGGTGGTTGGACAGGCCCTCATGGAGCCCTCAGCCCGCCCGCAAGTCTCGTCAGGCTCAGGATCTGGAAAGATCCCAGATCATGGTCCTATATTGCATCATCCGTGCCAGCCTGGAGCTTGGTCACACAAGACAGCGTCCACAAATGAACAAGCCGCAGCATCAGCCTAAAGTGTGTCATGTTACACAAGTTATGAAGGAGCAGGCTTTTTCAAATTTTCCCTGCTGGATCCAATCTCTGAGGTGTTTCTACCATGCCTTATCTTGTTCCGGTCTGCAGGGCATGTTGGGGCTAGGTCGACCAAACGGCGTTGACCGCTGTCCAATCTTTGACGAGCACGCCAGGCACTCAGCCACCCGTCAATGTCGTGCAGGTCATCTTCCGGCTCGCCCCACACTTTTCGGCCCCACGATTCCAAAGTTGAAGTGGCCGGCTTGCAATGGAATCGCTGCGTGAATGGCAACCATTACTTCGGGTGCGAAGGGACGTTAACCATTGTTCATCCAGACCAGCTGCCATCCTCGGCCGCGGAAGTCACCAGCTAGTCGCGACAACGAAGGGTCGTATCAGGGTATCTACAGATGTTGTACAGAGAAGATGCATTAGTGCTCAACGACAGCAGCAAATTTGCGCTACGGAAACTGCGACTACCCGTCCACGCCCCCAGCACACAGTTCTCGCCAGACAGAGCCAGTTCTCAATTTCATGTTGCTCTTGGCAGACATTCTACCTTGAAGAGGAAGAAAAAAATCCTCCAAGAATCCCGAACATCTCTGGATCTTGTGGCGGGCAGCCAGGCTCCGGCAGCGTACTGTAGTAATGGGGATGCTGCGCGGCTAGTAAAGGCGATCCGCCCACGATGGTTCACCTGATACGAAGTCGGACCCAAAAGAGGACGGGGGGCCATATGTAGCCTCGTGTGTCTCAGTCCGGCACACCTGTTGGAGACGCGTGAGACCGTTTTGTGGCGAGGGTGGTTGACTTGACAGAAGCTACCAACTTGCCAGCGACAGACAGCCGAGTTGTCGAGCGTACCGACTGTCAAGATGCTGTCTGTCTTCCCTTGCACGGCGCTTAAAGTGCCGACCTAGCAATCTGCGTTCCGTGCTGGTGGGCCTTCATTCCCCAGTGCTGGATTGAGGCGTTGTATCTATGTAGTCAAGATGGACCCTGATCGTCAGCCAAAGACCCAGCCCGCCCCCTTCCGCTCGTTAATCTCTGACACCCTATCGCGGACCTGGCGCTTGCAGGCGAGGTCCGGCGAGATGGGCTCAGAAACACGAAGCCGGCTGGCAAGCATGCCTGAACCTCGGGGCCGAAATTGGATTTCACTGCAGTGCGAATCCCCTCAATCACGGGCCATGCATTGGCTCGAAGCAACAAGCCGATCACCAAAGGGGTTATCTACTCAGGGTACGAACCGGCGTACTGCCGAAATGCAGCAATTGGAAATACTTCGTACAGAAGGCTCGAGTGCTTCTGCGCAGGCAGCTGTGGCAGTACGAAATATCTTTGGTCACCTGAGGCTCGCGTTTGCACATCACGAGTGGCGGGTCGTCGGGACAGATCACTTCCTTTGAATCGAAGATGCGCCAGGTCCCTAGGGGTGTTTAGTCTGGCTTGCAGGTTGCAATGCATGACGGCCATTTGCTGAAGATGTGACCCCATCACAGCCTCCTGTGGCTGACCTCCTTGCATACTCCTGCTTCTCAGCTTCGGTTTGATGCACATATTCTGGACACAGTGCCATCGGAAGTCTCCTAATCTAGGTTCCGACCGCCACCAACTCTAGTGCGAATATTGAGCGTGCCTGACTTCAACTCCAGCCGAGACTTGGTGGCTTCAATTTCCAACACCAGGAACCTACTGCCGGGACCCACTCCGCGGCTGCGCGGGCCAGAACGATATGCACACAGCCTCCTCCAGTTGACATTTTTGAGCGCCCGGCCAGCCCCCATGTGCGGCAGTTTTTTTCTGCTTCTATTGCGGCTCTCCTTCTTCGCTACGCCGACCTGGCAGGCATTGCGGGCATTGCAGGTCCCTTGGCCAGCAGCTCATCACATTAGGACGCATGTGCGACAGGGCTGCGTGCAAGCAAGACGCTGGCAATCACCAAACATTGCTAGGATATCCAACATCTACAACACCTTGATGGTCGTTGACGATGTACCTGGGTGTTGTTGCTCCACAGCACAAGGAGGCAAATAATGACGGGACTGCTTCTTTTGCTGGACCCAAGCGTGCTCCGGCAAACATATCTGGTGTTCCTCTCCACCTACATTGCTGTCGTATCGTTTGACGGCGTACGCATGAGTTTGCTCCGGTGCGCGAGGAGATTGGGCCCAGCCGCAGTGCCCGTCGTCCGTTTGGTCACCCACCAGGCTTGTTCAAATCGTTTGCAGGTTTCAACCCACCAGCAGATCCGTGGGATCTGCGTGGTGAATTACTTCTCTTTGACGAAGTATGTTCCATAATAACTAGATCGGTCCACGGCACCACATCGTCTCTTGTGGCATGAGGGCTCTTGCCCCGGGGGTAGGCGGTGACCCATGCAGTCGGGCTCACACTCGCTTAACGTTTGCTGTATTTCTTCATCAGCCGATCAGCACTGCTCCACCTGGCCATACCATTGCAATTGATGGTCGCGGGCCGGAGTTGGGGAAAAAAAAGAAGCCACAACCCCCCTCCCCCCAGTCCAGACGGCAAAAACGTCCTCTCCATCAACTGTCTACACAGAAAATATCCCACACCTCCATGGAGCATGCCCATGGATTGCCAGCAGTGATTTTCGAGTGTACACCGTCCGCAGTACATGTTTCAGTTCGGAGAAGAGGCTATTCATCCCCATGGCTCTTCTTACGACATGTCTCTCCCGACAGGTTCTAATTTGATCATCTTGTGGAGAAGCTGTCTTGAGAGTCAGGGTGTATTGTTGACCTAGAGGGGACCCAGCCTCCAGGTGATGCCTGTCTCACCTTCACTCTCGTTTGTTGCCTCACGGTGAACAAGGGGAGACCAGAGTTGAGTGGGGGTGAGCGCAGACGATATCCTCAGTGGCTCCCACTCGCGGGTCTGAGTTTGCTTCCTCCGTATTCCGTGATCGGGCAGTTCCTCTCTTTTCTTACACGTCAATTATCTACTATCCGTTTGGTCACCGCTCGGACCTGTTGTCATCTCTCAGACCCAGAATCATCCAAATCTAAGATGACCACCTGCTCTGATTCGTCACTGCAACCTTGCGGACACACTAAAAGAGGACTGCGCACCACGTTCCTCAAGCGTCCTGTAATCCTTTTGTGCATACATGTGTCTCTACCTGCATGCACGGCTCCCTGATGGGGAATCTTGCGTGGGGAAAGGCGAGACAAGTGACAAAGAAATGCCACGCGACTTGACGGACCTTGACGTTCGTTCACCCGCAGTCAGAACCTTACTTTTCAGCCGGTCAGATTCGGTACTACGGGCTTCCTCTGCCATTTTGCCTTCCCGTCCTGGGGAAATAATTGTTCACGACGCTCAAGCCTGGGGAATTCTCGGCTGGCGACTGGTCTCTGAGCGATGCCTTCATCTCTGAGTCAACCACACCAATGTGGCTTACGGAGGTGGAAAATCCCCCAGAATTTTTGGGGGCTTGTTGGTCTCGGGGCAATACAACCATACGACATAAGACAAAGCCTCTCCAGCCCCAGGGGACAAAATGGTTTGCCAGTCTTAGTCTCGTATTCTGCAGCCCTAGGATCTCTCGGGTCCTGACTAACCAGACGGTGCCGCGATGACTTATTTCTGTTAGGAGTAAGCTACGCTTTGCGCCTCATATCTCTCCAGGGCCGCTCTTGGTGGGTAATCTGGTACGTATAGCTCTTCTCTGTCTAGAGACAGTTTGTCGTTGACATATTTGGGTGTCATCCGCAGCACGTTTTCCAACTCCGAGGTACAATTTTCTATGTACCAGATACCACATGCCTTAGATACAAATTTATCTACATCGATCAGGCTGGGTGAGCCTTCGTGCATCAGATCCCTGCAAAAAAAGGGGGGGGGGAGGCTTGCGAGCATATGCAGCGATCCGCTCGTGGGTGGCACTGGGGTACAGAAATACACATCTAGGTCACAACGCCGTCTTCGAAAAGTGTAATCCTTCTCTGTGCTCCAACCAAATTGACAGATGCTGTGTAAGTCGACTACTTTGAAAGGTATCCAGCAGTCCTCCTAGAGCTACGCGGGAATAAGTCCAGGCCAGGGGTGGCGAAGGGCCTAGCAGTTGCTTCCTCAGGTTCGTCTCCCCACCTCCGGCTTCTTCTCGTTTGGGGTTCGTCTTCAATAGAGCTCTCCGTTCGCTCATATAATTGCAGGTTCCTATTTGAGTAATATGGATATAGCCAACACCGCAAAACAGCCAAACACGAGCTGTGGAAATTATGACGAGGACCTGATCTGTCGACCTGTTTCTCTGTGTCTTGTCCTGATGAGACGAAGCTATAACTTCTCTCTTTCGTCTTGTCTAACCATCTTCACCATCCATCACTTCCTGGTTCTTGGTTGCCGTCGTCTTCGAATGTTTACTTGACCTGCCTGTCCACTTTTCGCCGACCTTCTTGGACTTTGTGCCCCGGTTCTCAGGACGTACGAAGACTCACCGACATCGCATGTCATCTGATATTGCATCTTGCCTGTGGCCCCTCTCAAACACAAGCAGGTATCACGAGGCAGGAGCTTCTTAAAGTCCGACAAAACCCAGTGTTCAACAGGCTCGGGATGAAAAACCCTGCTAGACACGCAGACTATTAGCTTACGCTCCTCGACGTTGCTTCTGTCTTGACTCAGAACAACGACGTGATAGCTCTCCTCTGCGTTGCTCGCCATCAGGACACACACGATCAGACGAGACCTGGCTTGAATACAACACGAGCAGTACACTACAAGCATCCTCTCGCGCGACACTTCCTCCCGAACAGTCCGCACCGCGTTGCGCATGTGGTGGATATCTGTGTATTCGGCACCGTGTTCTATCAGCCGGGCGTCATTGTCCTCGCAAATCCTTTGCTAGAAGGAGCCGCCGGAGACACAGACTGTACCATCGAGCCAGCCCAGCCAGCCCGCCAGATCAGACAATCATCAGCAAACAGGCCTTTACTGGGCCGACTCATCCGCCAGTTGGGCTCTTACTGCCATTGGGTCGAATGAGGATCGACCTTGATTTGGACCTTGCACAGTTCTCGCAGCCATCTGGGCTGTCTTGCTTCGCTTCGACACCCCTGCTGAGCCTCTGCCGGCCTTGTCTGTCTTCCTCCGCCGCCTCGCCTACCCGCTATTGGGTCCTTATCTCGTCAATTCGAGGTGTGGCCTGCATCTTGCGTCCCGCTGCGCGTCAACCTCGCTTTGGGTTGCCTCTTTCTACCAATTCCCCCCCTGGAAAAAATTGAAGGCCACCTGCCTCGATTCAGCCATCATCAGCCAGTCGGTCTCTCAAATATCGAGTGACGTGACCCATCTGACGCAACTAACAAATAACCGATCAGGGTTTCCCAAGTCTTGCATCCTGGGATCCACTCACTGCCTTCGCCCTCTCCCACCGAGCAACAACGACCGGTGTCCTGGACCGACACAAGGGACAAGTGTATAATACCATGGTCTCCCGTGCCTACTACCCTCCGCCTCACCCGCACCCTCACGATGGGTTGAGATATCTGTCCAGCCGTTCCTGTGCCCCTTACCTCTCCTACCCGGAACGACGATATCAACTAGCCTCCCACGATTCACGAGCAATCACGATGGCGGACCCGCAGACGGACGAGGGGTCACCACCGCGAAAGCGTATTGCTGTTGCTGTAAGTCCAGATTCCCTTCTCATCAACACGGCTCGAGCTGTCTTGGGGTATCCCTGGAATGCATATCTGTTAAGGCCACAAGATGCTTTTTCCTCGGCGGTGTCCAACAGCCTCGAGGGTCCAGCTGCAATGTGAAAGGGGCTGCGGCCAGAGACCACCCACACGTGCATACAAAGAAGCAAGTCTACCACGTGATGAACTGACAATGACTCCAAATATAGTGTGGAAGATGCCGCAAGCGCAAGATCCGCTGCAGCGGGGACCCTGGCGGTAACCAGCCATGTGTTAACTGCAAGAATGCAGGCGTTGACCAATGCCTTTTCCTACGGGTATGCTGAGCCCCGATATCCTATCAAGAGGCCAGGGACGGACAGCCCCTTGGATCGCAGAGCGAGATGCTGCAACATCCCATCCCCAGGACTTGATATATTCGATCGATCTAACGTCCTACTCTGATCACAGGTTCAATCCACAGAGGCGCCGATGCGCGACGACGGCAGATCATATGAATACAACATGGACGTCTCTCGCACATTGGCCCAGCGTGGAGCAGGATCCATGGCACACGTGGGAACATCCATGGCCCAGTATCCGCAGGATATTCACCTCCTGAGCTCGGGCGGAATGCCAACGTCATACCGAGGCAATGGCTATGCCAGCATGGGCACCAAGAGCTACTACTCCATGGGAGGGGAGTGGGCGGATGCTTATGGGGCCGATGGAGGCGTGGACTACGGGCTGAGTTGCCCACCTTACCAGGTCATCAACAACGACATGGTTTCCGGCTACGGGCATTGGGCAGGTGCGCGACACAAGGCCGGGAGCCAGGGCAACGGTGTCTACCTGGACTCAGACTCTGGATATGGATACGGCGCTGGTTCGAGTGCCAGTCTTGTCCATCGTCCTGCAGTCTCCGTGCCCGGCGACTCATCAGCCTACTCATTTTCCAGCATCGCTGCATCACTCCCTTCCGCCGGCAGCGAGCGCCTCCTCCCCACTCCCGTCTCTCGAACCCTGGGCAGCTCGATTTCCGGCTATCGTGGTGATGGTCTCTCCTCCGGCTACGGTACCTCCAAGACCAGCCACGGTTCTGCTGTATCCAGCGGGGCTGCGGGTCAGACTTCACCCGTATCACCCATTTCCGATGTGACGGCTGCGGCTGCGGTAGCAGGATACGCCAGCTCCGCATACGATTATGCGACTACGATGAGGTCTTCGCAGCACCATGGCAGCAGTTCAACAGACGGTTACGCCTCCGTATCGTCAGGAGGGAGCGAGACTATCTTCGGTGACTCGGACCGTAGCGCTGCGACCCAGGGGCCAGCTGTCGATCTCACGGGATACACGTACGGCGGAGCCAGTCCAGCAGACACGTCGAGCATGCGTCGGGCCTCATCCGGATCGGGTTTGACATCTCGATCCGCGGCGGAGAGCAGTACCAGCAGCGCAGACTACGTTGGTAGTGATGGTGGCGCACCCGTGGCCCATGGCTCAGGGGTCTACCATCACTCCTCCTCCTCCTCCTCCTCCCACGGACACCACCACCATCACCACAATCATCATCACCACGCAGCCTCGCATCATGCTTCTCCACGCCACGGAAGCCATCATTTGTCCCAACAACAGCATGCCGTGCCTGGTGTCACGGCCTACGGGGAATCATCTGGTAGCAGCAATGCTAGCAATGGCGTCGGTAGCACTACAGCGGTTGCGGACAGCCACCGGACCAGCGTCACCTCCCGCCGTTAGGCTTCTATGGGGCCCGCTGTCGGCTCCCGTTCTTTCGTCGTTGGTCATCTCCCCCCTGCGCGAAGACTCCCCTAGCACTGCAAGCCACAATGCTCCCTGCCTTATTGCTGTCTCCCCACCAATCACACAATGGCTGGGGCCCTTTTTCATATGCCCCATCGGCATGTGCTGTTCACTTACCTTACCCTGCTCTGGGCCCACCTGGCCTGCGCACCATCTCGGGCAGAATGCAACAAAACAAGCCACTGCATGCTATTGATGGGCCGGCTGTGATTGGCTACGGCAAGGTCAACGGTTCGATCAGAAAGCAAACCAACGGGCATGATCCTCGGTTGGAAAATCCGCAACCATTTTTGACAGAACCCCCACTATACGCCGACCGTCAAACATCCTTTTGTCGAAGGGCCCCTCGGGGAAAATGTGTGTTACGTGCGTTTTGATTTTCTTTCTCATGGACGTTGGAGAAAACAGTTCGACAAGGCTCCAACTGCTTCGACCTGCTTGATGCATGCCGGCGGAATGGCTGTCCGGAACAGCACGAAGACATCGCTTGCACACGAACAACATGGAAGAATGCTCGGTTGGTTGGGGACTGGCACAGGGGTGATGCAAGGCCCTCATCTTGAAGGAGACATTGACAGAGTATTGCCGTCTGCCGTACCCAGCCCCGCTGCATACATCACATCACAGCTTACAGACGGGCTTGCATGAAGCACCGCGTCTTCATCTTCTTCAAAATTCTACGACCGGTCAATCTTGATTCTTGGGTCTACGATAACAGCAAACCCACATGATTCTCGTCTCCAGCCCTCTTCGGACACTGGCTCATTAATCCCCTGGCCATCTGTCTACACCTGTAGATGTGGAGAGCCCTCGTGAAGTGCTCAATCAGGATGGCAGCTCGACGATTGGGATGGGATACGAGCAGGCTGGGCTCGACTGGGCTCGAGTCGAGACGGCAACATGCTTGAGGCTGGCGGCGACACCCGTGAGAAATACCCAACGACTGGTTATCACTTATCCCGATCGGTGCCTGGCTGGCAGCGCCACAATCAAACGGAAACAGGCACTTGGGCACGATGGGGAACATGATGTGGTACAACATGGACTTGATTGAACAGGGACTATTTTTGGCCCTCGGAGAATACCATCCAAGAAATACCACCCTTTCGGCTCGTGGCAGTCCCGTTTGACACGCCAAAAAGACGTCGATGGCTCCCTGCGCCATCTATGACCGGTCAGTCAGGCCTCAACGGCGGTCCTTTTGAACTACCTATTCACGCCCCTGGGCAACGACAAAGCTGCCCGACGAGGCCGGCGTGCAGATGACGGGCTTGACACCTGCAATGCAACATCACGGGACAGGAACAGCCCATCTCCGGCCCATCGAACTCCCTTGCCACCATCGGGATGTCCAAGTCGCTTGACGCCGGTTGCCGCCTTCTTCACGACCTTGGGATTACGATCCCGTCCAGACATGCCCAGAGACATGCCGGCCTCAAGATACACGCACGCACACACACACTCTCTCTCTGTCTCTCTCTCTCTCTCTCCCGGAGTCCCTCTCCCAGTCACGGATGATGGCTGTGCGTGTGTTACTCGGGACCAACTCTGCATCATGGCACGCGCACGACACCGCACTTCTGCAGCAGCCCGGCCGTATGCATCTCATGTCGCTCTCGCATCGCTCCTGTCAAAAGCTTCCTTTGTTTTCGTCTCGACACATCTCTCTGGTCATGTACCCTGCGGGCATCTCGTCGACACGGCTCTCCTTGCCTAACTGTTCTCCTCCAACGCATGTGTTTCTCTGTCCTGTTTTCTGGTCATATGTCTGTCTGTCTGTTCTTATCTGTCTTTCTGTTGCTGCTCGTCCAGGCTTGTTCATGCGTCTCAACGAGGCTCGGCCGGGAGAACATTATGTGCATTACATCATAGACCGGCCACGCCACCACAGGTCCTTTGCTCCCGGTAGGGAGGTGTGTTATCTAACATTGCATTGCCATCATTTCTGCCATTATTATCATCATTAGCCCGGGTCATGTCATCGTACCTGTCACCTCTGGCACTACGGCTTAATGTCTCCCACTTTTAATTCTAATATGCGGGAATCGTCTCGGACGAGACGTACAGGAGTGGGTTTACACAAAAATACAATTTACTTGAAAGGGAAAACAAGATTGGGGAATGTGGATACTGGTGATGGTCTTAGTCTTGGGATGGACGGGGTGTTATTGCATAGGTATCATTTGAAAGAGATGGGACCACGGGGAAACAAAATAAGACAGGGCGTCCAGACGAGGGAAAATCTATTGCATTGCACACTAGGTACGGGACCGGAAAAGGGGAAAAGGGGAAAAGGGGAAAAGGGGACAGGTTTTGTTCAGGTTCGTCAAACTTCTTGCTCGTGTTGGAATGATTGTTATTTTGCACCTCAGGGCTACCGGCACCCGCATGGCAGTCATTCTGCCGCCCATCACCATTCCGGAAACACTCGTGGCAGCAGGCAGTATTCAATAAGACATATCTGGCTGCTAGGTCGCACCCAAAAATTGATAATGTCCATGTCGTCGTGTCGGTGAAAGTTGCTCGTCTCTTTTGAGTTATCACAAACGAGGGCACCGTCAAGGCGTGATGGAAGCGATCGTACAAGTCCTTCATTGCACATCTGGCTGACCTAGCCGTGAGCCCGCACGAGCTTCTCACTGAGAAGCGCCGTCGTGTTCAGGCCTGCCAGAGTGATGGTTAGCTAGCAATGGCCCAGCTTGGCCAGGCGCCGAATGTAGGTGTCCTGCTCCACGTGAGGCCTGGTGTGGTCTTCTAGTTGAAAGGGACAGACAGGGATTAGATGGACCTTGCAGGCCATGGTTCCCAGTTCATAGGTCAAGGGGCGAGGTAAGGCGATGGACGCCAGGGGAAAACACAGCTTTGCTCACGCCAGACAGCACGCACATCCTTCGCGAGCTCGTCTGGTACTTTGTGGGACCATCATAGCGGCCTCACAAGCTGTTCCATCTGCTGGGCGTCAGCCTCCAGTGTCTCAGCCCAGCTCAGCGAGTGATTGGACTCGCCCTCATACATCGCGGCAGCTTGCAAGCACTTATCAAAATATTGAGAATCGCCACGGCTGATCATGGGTCGGTTAGGTGGACGCAATGTGTGAGTGTGGTCTCGAGACGTGAACAGCCGTCATAGAGAACTGATATTGGCCATGAAGTACACAATGGTCATGGGCTTGATGCTCCCGAGAAGCGGTCTGCACTAGGCTTTCCTTGGTACCATCAGCGTCGAGGACAAACACCATGCCCAGGAGCTACCAATCGCCAGCAAACATCTCCAATGTTTGAGCACAGATAACAAAAAAAAAAAAAAAAAAAAAAAAAAAAACAAAAAAAAAAAAAAAAAAAAAAATAAACAAAAAAAAAAAAAAAAAAAAACAAAAAAAAAAAAAAAAAAAAAAAAAAACAAA